>JAFMSR010001422.1:0-28185 GCA_022818135.1 Saxidomus purpurata | reverse complement strand
TCAACTGCAACAGAGAAACTGAATATTGGCACAAGCATGGGGTGAATGCAAAATGCCGAGAACAGGTCCATCAACGTCTATCTAAGAAATAATTACTTGCCAGATAATGCAACTAGAGGTGCCTACATCCATGGTTCCATCTCAAAGGATAACAATGGTGTAGTGGAGAGAGCAACAATTATGGTTCATTCCTCCTCGAAGAAGCATCTCTATTCTTCGGGTCAAATTCAAAAGAAAATGAGAATATAAAAACAAACTCCTGCAAAAATACTATTGATAAATATTGGCACAACCTGCTGTCAAAGGATTCTGAACACTTAAAGACATCTGCAGCCACAAGAAAACACATCACTGAACATTCACTGGTTTGACCTTCTACTTGACCCTAGTCAATCAATATCCATGGTCATACACAGATTCACCTGATAGTCATTACAAATGTAGAGATAAATTACCCTCCTGAACTGTATTTAGTATTACGAACACATTTGAACTGTACAATCATAGAAAGCAATCCTATAAATAATTTAATTGTATAAAAGTGAATAGATTAACCAAAAACACAAATCAATATCTGGAACTGAATTATGTTTCAATCACTGCGGCTGACTTTTAAATTCCGTAAATGGACACCAGATGCTTGTAATGTTACTCTAAGTCTAAATTTGAAAATATTATCATTTTTTATGTCATTTATGAATAAAATTAATGAACTGTCAACTAAAAAACATTTTACTGAGGTCTTCACTTGTATTGAAACAGTGTTTTCAGTCACCTCACAGCTTTCCAGTTACGCGGCTGATCAGGCTGATAAATCTGGATAAGCCAACACATGTGAACCGAACGATTTCACAAAAAAATACTGTCATTGAACAAGAAAAGTCACCAGATACTACATATTTACACCTCAAAACATGAATGGCATAACAGAAAAACAGTAAACAATTTAATGCAAATTGTAAATAAACACCTTGACAAAATACCTTAACCAGACTTGCTGGTCTTCCTGACACCTATCATAGTAGCAGATAGGAATACTGCGCTTTGCTATCTCAAATACATGTCTAGTACTTTTAAGTATCACTTACAACTGTACAGAAGACAGCGCCTAAAGACCCTGACTGGAAACCCGCCAGAGATTCAGCCCCTCAGTGTGGGCAATACCAGGTACAAGGATCAGCCTGCCCGCAATCAAATTTAAGGCACATGACATAAGTCAAACTTAATCTATTCAACTAGCCCAATAATCAAATATAACAGGTGGTGATCCTTAGCCACTGGTGGTGCCAGGTGCAGCAAGCTGGGTCTTCCCGTTGGTCTTGATTAATACCACAAGTCCCACCCAACTATGAAGGGTCACAGCCCTGCCCAAATGCGCATCTTCTGGATTTCTGGAATTCGATATTTCAAATGTTTTTCTGTATGCAAGTTTTCCCCCCAGTATCCATCAACTTTAAACCTCTCCAGATATGAAACTTAGCTGCACTTGATACCATAAATTACCTCTGGGCCACTTAAATGACATGCTAAAGTGAAAGTAGCCATTTCCAGTTTTCAGAAAATAGTTTACATATTTATTATATACTCTGAAATAATATAAAGAAAATTCATAATTATATACACAATTTCTGCAATTCACATGTTTAGACTGGGGGTCTGCACTATGACCAAGTTTCATAAAGATATCTTTAAAACTAAACAAGTTATTGTTCAATTTGTCTGAGGGCATTATCACTGTTCAAACTTCCCGCTTGGTTATATCAGGCCTCAGACCGTAAAGATACTTTAAATAGGTGCCTCTTATATAAATATTATAAAGTTGCAATATAATTTTCTTCTGATTATCTGATCAACAACCAATCCTGTTCTGAATATCATCCATAAACATTTTTAAGCTCCAGTAAACTATAGGTTGATTCCAATTATTTCAGGTCAAAGTTACGAGCATGAATAATTTCAAAAATGGTCGAACCATGCAAAAATCACTACTGTAAACAAGCAGTCAAGTAATATTTTCAGACATAAAATCACAATAATTGTCATTTTCATGGCGGTGGTCTTCTCTTACACAATAAATACCTTTATCCATATATTTCATCCAAAAAATAAAATATCCAGCATCAAAACACAAGCACTAAGATTTACCTATACAATCAAGCCTTATTGTAACTACAAGTAAATAACTGTGGTCTGAGGCCTATTTAACTAAGATTTTTGTTTTAACTCAATAAAAATTATCAGACACATCCTCAGGTATTCTGTTTAAGTGTGTTTAGTGTTGAAAGTCTCAATCATGAGCATTATTGTCCTTACAGCCTTTTATCTAATACAGCATATTCAGCTCCGCTCGACCCGCGTTTCACCTTCAATCCAGAAATTCAAAAAGTTAAACTGCAATAACTTTTTTATTTGTAAGAATTTTTTCATCTTGCAAAAGCACCTGTTCAGTTATCAAAGTCTACCAGAAAATGCTTTCAAATCTTAGCTGGATGCAATATTTTGAAAACTTCATAATATTGAACTCACCATATGCAAAGTTCTGGCATGCTATGTAATAGTATCATGCTGGTATTGTTATATCATTCTTTGCAAGTTCAAAAAGTGTCAAATTTATACTTTTCTGAAAGGCTATGATCTAACAATTAAAAATGATTGGTTCATTTATATTTCCCTAGTACCAATTAGTTCTATAGATATGGGGCAATAGAAAATGCCTCTATACAGTATTTGAGACAGCTAAATTATCAAAGCGGCTACATATGCATCATTCTACAAGTTAGGCTGTTGGTGATCTAAAGCCTTAAATTCAAAAAGTTTTGTTTCAAGAGAACTTCTGCTACTGCAGACATGCATATTTTGAGTAGAAATAAAGGTCCTGTTACTCATTAGTCTCAGGAAATAGCTCTTCCCGCACTATTCATGGCTCACCGCATACCTATGACAGGGGGGACAAACAGGAATACATCCAAATTCCAGTCAGGGGAACCACTGAATGAAGTCTTACTATCCCAGGTCCCCCTGATAGTAGTTCTGAATGTGGCCACAGAAGCTATGCTCACTTTTACTACATTATAGCAAAGACCTGAAGTCTTTGACACCACACTGTTGCTTCTCTTTTAGGGACGTCTAGCGGTAATTGTTGTTAGTACCAGTGTACTACAGGGAGGTCAACAATAAAAAGCTGATCGTACTGCTCCCGTCTTCCTTTGTCAGACACTGTACCCACTAACCAGTACCTGGAAGAGAGTGAAAACAGTAAATATTTGATATTGTAAAAGATAAATATGTGCTCATAACTGCAACAGAGAAATCTGAACACAGGCACAGTGCATGGTATGAAATGCAATGCCGAGAACAGGTCCATCAACGTTTCATCTCAGAAGAGGTCATCAATTTACAGATAATGCAAATTACAGCCTTACATCCATGGCACTGATCCGCATAACAATGGTGGAGTGGAGAGAGCACCATACGCCCGTACATGGGCAGTTCATCCGTCCGAAGAAGGCATCTCATTCTTTCGGTCAAATTCAAAAGAAAATGTGAGAGGAATATAAAAACAAACCCTTGCAACATTGATAAATATTAATGGGAACCCCCATGTCAAATAGATTTTAGAACACTTGAAGACATCTCAGGCACATGCAGAAAGCACATTCTATCAAGTCAATTCACTGGTTTGGGACTTCATTTTGACCCCAGTCAATCAATATCCATGGGTCATAATACAGATCTATAGTCAAATTACAAATGTATTAGGTACACTTCTTTTGATCCTCACTGGTATTTTTAGTATACAACACATTTGAACTGTACAAGGCGCTTTAAAACTTATAAATACTTTTCACTCAGATAAAAGGAAATAGATTAACTAAACAGTGTAATAAATCAATATCTGGCACTGAATTGGCGTTCTCAATCACTGGTGCTGACTTCAAATTCTTATGTCTCAGCACCAGATGCTTTGGTAATGTTAATTAAGTCTAAATTTTTGTGTAAATATTACTACTTTTTTATGTCATTTATGAATAAAAATTAATGAACTGTCAACTAAAAGCATTTACTGGAGGTCTTCACTTGTATTGAAACAGTAAGTTTTCAGCTTCAAATTCAGCTGTTTCCAGTTACTATGTCTGCCTGTATGATAAGGGCAATATGCTCAGCAAGTGTGAACCGACTGATTTCACAATAAAAACACTGTCATTGGAACAATAAAAAGTCACCAGATACTACATATTTACACCCAAAACATGAATGTAGTGTATTCAACAGAAACAGCAAGAACAATTTATCGCAAAATTGTAACCAACATTCGAAAATTTCAGCCTGGACTCGACTTGCTAGGGTTCCCCGAAATTCCCAACATTATGGTAGCAGAGGAATACCGTCTTTGCTATCTCCCCCCCGTCTAGTACTTCTTTGCGAATACTTACAACCAAGCAGAAGACAGCCTAAAAAGACCCCCTGACTACAAATTCAGAAAGGCTCAGACATTTCAGAGTCTCCCTTCAGTGTGGCAATACCAGGTACAAAGATCAAATGCCTAGGAATCACCTCCTATGCACTCGACATAAGTCAAACTTAATCTATTCAACTGGGCCCAATAATCAAATAAGGTGGCAGTGAGGGTATCCCAGCTTTACCGGTAAGTGTTACAAGCAGTGTTGCATCTAGAAAGTTACTCTTTGATTAATACCACACATCCCACCAACTGCTAACTGTGACAGCCCTCTGCCCAGTCATGGGGATTCTTGATTTCTGGAATTATTATTTCGTAAATGTTTTTTCTGTATTTTTCTTTTCAAATATCCATCAATTTAAACCCCAGATATAAACTTAAGGGGCATCTTCTGATGTACTATAAATTACCTCTAGGCCACTTTTCAAATGACATGCTAAAGTGAAAGTAGCTTATTTCTCAGTTTTCAGAAAAATATTACATATTTTTATTATATAATATGAAATAATATAAAGAAAATTCATACTGAGTATTACCCCTGCACTTCACATGTTCTTACAGCATCTGTCTGGTACCTATGACCAAGTTTCATAAAGATATCTTTAAAATAAACAAAAGTTCACTCACAAAACAGAATTATCACTGTTCCCCGCAAACTTCCTGATTTAACCTAAGATTTTTTTGTTTTAACTCAATAAAAATTCATCAGGACATGACCTCTTGAGTATTCTGAACAAGTGGGTAAAGTCCCCCTTGAAGTCTTAATCATGAGTCATTGATGAAGTTAGAGTTTTCTTTATCTAATACAAGTATATTCAGCTCTTCAAGCCAGACCAAGGGTGTCAATTCTAACTAAGAAATTCAAAAAGTTAAACTGCAATACAACTTTTTATTTACCCCCCCCCCCCCCCCCCCCCCCCCCCCCCCCCCCCCCCCCCCCCCCCCCCCCCCGAATTTTTTCATCTGGTAAAAAAAGTAAACGGTTCAGTTTATCAAAGTCTATCAGAAAATGCGCTTTCAAATCTTAGCTGGATGCAATATTTTTGGAAATTTTATTTTAGGGGACCCACACATGGTAAAACTCCCACGATTGCGTGTAATAGTATCATTGTATTAGTATCATTCTTTAAAAGTTCAAAAGTGTGTCAAATTTATGCCTTTTCTGAAAGGCTATGATCTAACAATAAAAATGATTAGTTTCATTTATATTTCTAGTAAGATTCTTCAGTTCTATAGATATGGGCAATAGAAAATGCCTCCTATATTGTGCATTTGGGAGACAGCCACCCCATCAAAGCATACATATGCATCATTCACAAGTTAGGCTGCCAGGGATCTAAAGCCTTAACCTCAAAGTTTTGTTTCAAGAGAACTTCTGCTACTGCAGTGATGCCATTTTGAGTAGAAACAAGTTGTCCTGTTAATTATTATCCTCAGTAAATAGCTCTCTTTAATTATTATCTCAATATTGTCTACCGCATACCTATGGCAGACAGGACACAAAACAGGAATACATCCAAATTCCAGTCAGGAACTGACTTCAGAATCAGGCTCCAATAGCCCCTGAGTCCAGTTGATACTTCAGGTTCCCAGTAGCTCTTAGTCAAAGCTCTCTCATAAACAGCACTTATTACACAGGAGTACCTCGTGTTCTTGACACCACAATTGCCAGCTTAGGGGACTGCTCCAAGTGGGATTGTTGTTAGTACTAGGGGGCAGGCCAGTCAGTCACAAAAAGCTGATGTTACCGTTCCTTATGTCTTCTTTTATCAGACACTAATGTGGCACTAACCAGTACCTGGAAGAGAGTGAAAAACAAAATATTTGATATTGTAAAGATAAGTACGAGAATGAACTGTATCAGAGAAACTGAATATTGGCACAAGCATGGGGGCATGCAATGCCGTAGAACAGGTCCACGGGGGCCTCATCTAGAAGAAATACTACTTTACAGATAATTGCAAATTAGCAGTTTTACATCCACAATTCATCTAAGCATAACACCATGGTGTAGTGGAGAGAGCAAACAATTGCCAGCACATGCAGTTCATCTCTCCGAAGAAGTATCTCACTCTTCAATACCCAAAGAAAATGAGGAACATCATAAAACAAACCCTGCAAAAATACTGATAAATATTAAGCACAAATACCGTGCCAAAGGACTTCGGAACACTTAAAGACGATTCAACCCAAAAGAAAACACTTCTATCAAGTTAATTCACTGGTTTAGATTTACTTGTCCTAGTCAATCAAAGTCATATTCATAATACAGATCATAGTCATTACAAATGTAGATGAAATTACCTCTCCTTTTAGACTTGTATTTTAGTATTACTAACACATTGAATCTACAGTTTACAGAAAAATACAATAAATATTTTTTAATTGTATAAAGAGTGAAATAGATTAACTGAAACAGTGGGGTATAAATCATTATGTCGGCACTGAATTATGTCTTCAATCACTCGTGACTTTCAATTTCCTTATTACACCAGATGCTTTTGTAATGTTACCTCTAAGTCTAAATTTTTGAAAATATTATCATTTTTTATGTCATTTATGAATAAAAATTAATGAACTGTCAACTAAAAACATTACTGAGGTCTTCACCTTATTCGAAACAGTGTGCCAGTCAAATGCCCAAGTAACCAGTTACCGCGGCGCCGTTGTTGATAAATTCGTGGCGCTGCCAGCATGGAGAACCACTGATTTCACAATAAAAACGTCATTGCAGTAATTGAAAAGTCACAGATACTACATATTTACACCCCAAAACATGAATGGGTGCATAACAGAAAACAGTAAACATTTAATGCAAATGGTAAATAAACACTGAAATTACCATGACCTAAGTAGCTGGTCTTCCCTAGGTTACCTATCATAAAGTAGAGGAATACTGCCTGCTATCTCAAAATACATGTCTAGTACTTGCGAATACTTACAACCAAGCAGAGAAGACAGCCTGAAAGACCCTGGTTTGAGAAAATTTCCTCCGGCTCCAGACATTTCAGCCCCTCAGTTGGCAATACCAGGTACAAAGATCAAATGCTCCCCAATCAAATTCTGCGGCACATGACATAAGTCAAACTCAATCTATTCACCTGGGCCAATAATAAAATAAGGTAGCAGACAAAGTATCCCAGCTTGCAGTAAGTATTATAGTGAGGCTGCATCTAGAAAGTTGGTCTTTGATTAATACCACACACATCCCACCAACTGCTAACTGTGACTACCCCTGCCCACGCGTGTCTCTGGTTTCTGGAATTGATATTTCAAATGTTTTTCTGTATTTTTTCTTTTCAAATATCCATCAATTTCAACTAAGATATAAACTATTGCACTTGATAACCATAATACCTCTGGGCTAATTTTTAAATACAGCTAAAGTGAAAGTAGCCATTTTCCCGGTTTTCAGAAAATATTACATATTTTTGTTATGTAATATGAAATAATATAAAAGAAAAATTCTTAATATATAATTTCTGCAATTCACATGTCTTCAGCATCTGTCTGCTACTATGACCGTTTTCATAAAGATATTTTTAAAAATAAAACAAGTTGTTCAATTCAAAAACAGAATTATCACTGTTCAAACTTCCGCTATATCAGCCTGACTATGTTATTTCTTACTATATGTTCTATATAAACATTATGCCAGCTGGCAATTTCTTCTTCATTCCGATCAATAAAACTAACCTGTTCTGAATAAGATCAACTAGCGGGGCAATATTTCAAGTCTAAACTATAGGTTGACCGGCATTTTTTTTTTTCACTATTTGTACAAAGAACGCCATGAGTATGAATAATTTCTGAAAATGGTCGAACCATGCAAAATCACTACTTGTAAACAAGCAGTAATAATAGTTTTCTATATAAAAAACTTCAATAAAATTGTCATTTTCATGCTTTTTTAGGTCTTCTACACAAATACCCTTATCCTATATATTTCATTCAAAAAATTAAAATATCCAGCATCAAACATAGGCACTATTTACCCATAACTGCTTCCTTATTGTGGTCAACCAAGGGCAAATAACTGTGGTCCGAGGCCTATTAACCAAGATTTTTGTTTTAACCCAATAAAAATTATCAGACATGACCTCTGAGTATTTTGGAATAAGTGTGAAAGCTTGAGAGTCTGAATCATGAGATGGATGAAGAGAGCCTTTTTATTCTAATACAAGTATATTCAGCTTCTCAAGCCAGACTGGGGCTTGACCGATTAAGAACTCAAAAAAGTTAAACTGCACTAACTTTTTATTTGTAGGAATTTTTTCATCTGGTAAAAAGTAATCTGTTCAGCTTATCAAAGTCTAATAGAAAATGCTTTTAAATCTTAGCTGGATGCACTATTTTGGAAATTTATTTTTTTGACCTAATACATGTAAAAATGACACGTTATGTAATAGTATCATTGTATTAGAATATTCTTTAAAAGTTCAAAAGTGTCAAATTTATACTTTTCTTGAAAGGCTATGATCTAACAATTAAAATGATTGCTCATTTTTATATTTTAGCACCACTAGTCTTATAGATATGGCAATAGAAAATGCCTTCTATACAGAGCTTGAGACAGCCAAATTATCAGTATGCTGCCACATATGCAATTATTCACAAGAAGGTTGAGGGGTGATCTAAAGCCTTAAATCTCAAAGTTGAGGGGCCAAGAGAACTTCTGCTACTGCAGTAGCAGGATGCTATTTTGAGTAGAAATAGCGTCCCATGTTACTCTCCCATTATCCTCAGGAAGGGGCTCTTTTTGGCACTATTCACGCCTACCGCATACCCATGATTAGGGACACAAACAGGAATACATCCAAATTCTAGTCAGGAACCACTGAATGAAGTCTTAACAGCCCCGCATTCAAAGTTGATACTAGGTCTCCTCAGTAGCCTTAGTCAAGCTATGGCACGACTTATTACACACAGGAGTACCGTAGTCTCTTTGAATTCACCCTGCCGTTTTAGGGACCGCTCCGCGCCTGCGTTGCTAGTACCTGTGCCGCAGCGTCAGTCACAAAAGCGATGTTAGCCGTTCTTATTCTTTGTCAGACACTGTACCACTAACCAGCAATTTGAAGAGAGGAAAACAGTAAATATTTTACATTGTAAAGATAAATATGTATTCAACTGCAACAGAGAAACTGAATATTAAGTAACAAGCATGCAGGAATGCAATGCCTCGAGAACAGGTCCATCAACGTCCTTCCTCCACCCAGAAGAAATAATTACTTACAGGATAATGAAATTTCACAGCCTTACATCCACATGTTCATCCGCATAACAATGGTAGTGGAGAGCAAACAATTGCCAGTACATGGTAAGTCATCTCTCCTAAAGAAGCATCTCATTCCTTCTCGGCTCACCCAAAGAAACCAGAATATAAAAACAAACCCTGTAAAATACTGATAATGTGGGTGCATAGTGGGGGTTTTTGACTTAAACATTTAAAAAGACATTTGCACTACAAGAAAGCACATTCTATCAAGTCAATTCACTGGTTTAATTTCGCTTCGACCTTAGTCAAATCAATATCCATGGGTCATACACAGATCATAGTCATTACAAATGTAGATGAAATACTCCTTGAACTGTATTTCTTAGTATTAACGTGCATTGAACTTGTACAATCATGCAGAAAATCCTATAAATAATTTTTAATTGTATAGTTTGGAAATAGATTAACCAAAACAGTAAAAAATAAATCAATATTCGCACTGAATGATACCTTTCAATCACTGCTGGCTGACTTCCCCAAATTCTCTTGCGCTACACCCGATGCTTGTAATGTTACTCCTAAAAGTCTAAATTTGAAAATATTATCATTTTTTATGTCATTTATGAATAAAAACAATTGAACTGTCAACTAAAAACATTTACTGAGGTCTTCACTTGTGTATTGAAACAGTGTTTTCAGTCAAATTCCACAAGTGTTTGAACCCACAAGTGGTCGCCTGTAGGCTGATAAATTTTCCGGCTCAGCACATGTGAACCTAATTGATTTCACAATGCAAATGTCTAATGGCTTGAACAATAAAAGTCACCAGATACTACATATTTACACTTCAAACATGAATGGGTCGATGTAGCAGAAAGCAGTAAACAATTTAATGCAAAATTGTGTAATAAATTAATTGTAGAATTACTTGACCAGACTTGCTGGTCTTCCCGACACCTATCATAAAGTAGAGTGAATACTGGCTTCCTGGGCAGACATTTCAAATACATGTCTAGGGCACATGAATAATACTGGACAACCAAGCAGAAGACAGCCTAAAAGACCCCTGACTGTGCAATTCTCTCTCCTGCTCAGACATTTCAGCCCTCTAGTGTAAGCAGCAATACCAGGTACAAGATCAATGTTCACAATCAAATTCATGTAATATACACATAAAACAAACTTAATTTGTCCAACTGGCCCTCACAATCAAATAAGGTGGCATTTAGTATCCCAGCTACCACGGGTAAGTGCATGTAGCAGTGTTGCATCTAGAAATAAGTCTTTGATTAATACCAAATATCCCACCAACTGTTAACTGGGGCATTGGTGCCCTGCCCAAATGCGGCATCTCTGGATTTCTGGAATTGATATTTTCAAATGTTTTTCTTGTATTTTTTTTTTCAAATATCCATCACCCTAGTCCCCCAGATATAAACTTAGCTGCACTTGATACCATAAATTGGCCCTGGGCTACACTTCTAAATGACATGCTAAAAGTGAAAGTAAATATTTCCCAGTTTTCAGAAAATATTGTTATATTTTTATTATATACAGAAATAATATAAAGAAAATTCATAATTATAGTACAATTTCTTGCAATTCACATGTTCTTAGCTAAAGGATCTGTCTGCACTCCATGACCAAGTTTTACAAAGATATCTTTTAAAAATAAACAAAGTTGTTCAATTTCAAACAGAATTATCACTGTTCAAACTTCTCCGCTATATCAGGCCTCAGACCACAGTTATTTTTATTTTCATATGTTTCATAAAACATTATGCCAGCTGGCAATTTCTCTTATATTCATCAAAACTAATCTGTTCTGAATAATATCATCCGCGGCAACATTTAAGCTCCAGTACATAGGTTGACTGGGTATTTTTCACCATTTCAGGTGCAAAGCCTATGAGAGTATAAATAATTTCGAAAATGGTCGAAATCCATGCAAAATCACTACTGTAAACAAGCAGTCAAGTAATATTTTCGACATAAAACCAATAAAATTGTCATTTTTCATGCTTTTTTAGTCTTCTACAATAAATACCCTTATCCTATATATTTCATTCAAAATTAAAATATCCAGCATCAAACAAACACTATTTTATCATATAATCAGCCTTATTGTGGTCACAGTCAACCAAGGCAAATAACTGTGGTCTGAGGCCTATTTTTAACCAACATTTTGTTTGTCCTCAGTATCAGACATGACCTCTTGAAACTTAACTAGTGTGCAAGTTTGAAGTTTCCTGACCATGACATTGATGAAGTTAGAGCTCTTATCTAATACAAGTATATTCAGCTCTTCGCCGTGACCGCGGCTTCACCATCCAAGAAATTCAAAAAAGTTAAACCGCAATAACTTTTTTATTTGTAGAAATTTTTCATCATCTGGTAAGCAATTCGTTCGCTTATCAAAGTCTACTAAAATGCTTCTTCAATCTTAGCTGACAATATTTTTGGAAATTTTATTTTTGACCCAATACATGGTAAAAATGACACGTTATAAAATAAAAAAAGATTCATTATTATATCATTCTTAAAAAGTTCAAAGTACAATTTATAATTTTTCATATGATCTAACACTAAAATGATTGCTCATTATATTTAGTACCACTAGTTTTAGTGATATGCGGGCAATAGAAAATGCCTCTATATTATTTGAGACAGCCAAATTATCAAGCGCCTACATATGGCATCATTCACAAGTTAGGCTGCTGGGTGATCTAAAGCCTTAAATCTCAAAGTTTTAGCTTCAAGAGAACTTTTGGTTACTGCAGTGATGCTATTTGAGTAGAAATAACAGGTCCTGTTACTCATTATCCTCAGGAAATAGCTCCTCTTGGCACTATTCACGTTCACCAGATACCTATGACAGGGGACACAAACAGGAGGGCATCCAAATCTCCAGTCAGGAACCACTGGTTTGTGAAGTCTTGACAGCCCCAGTCCAGTTGATACTAGGTTTCAGTAGCCTTAGTCAAGCTATGTTTACTTATTACTATCATCAAGTACCTTGTGCCTTGACCTCACACTAAGCTGCTTTTAGGGACCGCCCCCAAGTGTAATTGTTGCTACTAGTGTGCCGCAGTCAATCACAAAAAGCTGATGTTAATGTTCTTATTCTTGTCAGACTGTACCAATAACCAGTACCTGGAAGAGAGTGAAAAACAAAATATTTGATATTGTAAAGATAAATATGAGTTCAACTGCAAAACAGAAATTGAATATTGGCAACAGCATGGTGAAAAGCAATGTCAGGACCCATGTCCTCAACGTCTATCTGTAGAAGAAATAATTACTGTCAGATAATGCAAATTACAGCCCACATCCACAATTCATCCTGCATAGTGGCGTAGTGGAGAAAGCTAAACAATTGCCAGTACATGGAAGTTCATCTCTCCGAAGAAGGCATCTCATTCCCTTAGGTCAAATTCAAAAGAAAATGAGAATATAAAAACAAACCCCAAAATACTGATAAACTATGTTTCAACCTTACTGCTGTCAAAGGACTTGAGCACTTAAGGCATCTACCAGTGAAAAACACATTCTATCAAGTCAATTCACTGGTTTGGACCGACCGCCCCTAGTCAATCAACATCCATGGGTCATAAACAGTCATAGTCATTGCAATGTAGGAAATTACTCCCTTGAACTGTATTTTGACATAAACACATTTGAACTGTGGTATATCATGCAAAAAAAACTATAAATAATTTTTTTAATTGTATAGTGAAATAGATTAACCAAAACAGAGTATTTTCAATATCTGACACTGAATTATTAACTAATCACTGCGGCAACGACTTCAAATTCTTATGATGCTTACCTAGATGCTTTCTTGAGCATTTGTCTAACTTCGAAAATATTATCATTTTTTATGTCATTTATGAATAATGAAGCACTGTCAACTAAAAACATTTACTGAGGTCTTCACTTGTATTGAAACAGTGTTTTCAGTCAAATTCTACAGTTTCCAGTTACTGCGGTGCCTGTGTGATAAATTCACAAGCTCAGCACACATGTGAAACTGACTGATTTCTAATAAAAACATGTCATTGAACAATAAAAAAGACCGATACTACTATTAACTCAAAAACATGAATGGGTGCGTAACAGAAACAGTAAAAAATTTAATGCAAAATTGAAATAAACTACTGAAAATTACCTTGACCAGACTTGCTGAACTTCCGGTACACCTATCATAAATAAGGAGTATGCCTTTGCTTATCTCAAATACATGTCTAGTACTTGCTTAATACTTTTACAACCAAGCAGAAGACAGCCTAAAAGACCCCTGGACTGAAAATTTCCTCCGGCTCCCGACATTTCAGTCCTCAGTGTAAATAGGCAATACCAGGTATAAAGATCAAATGCTCCGTAATCAAATAGTGCACATGGACATGGGAATCAAACAATCTATTCAACTGGGCCCCCAATAATCAAACAAGGTGGCAGGACAAAGTATCCCAGCTGCATGAAGTGTTATGTGCAGTGTTCATGAGAGAAACTTGATTAACGATTGTACCACATCCCACCAATTGCTAACTGTGACAGCCCTGCCCAAATGGCGGCATCTCTGATTTCTGAATTGTATTTCAAATGTTCTGTATTTTTTTTTTCAAATATCCATCAATTTAAACCCCCAGTTATAAACTTAGCGACCTTGATAACCATAACACTACCTTGGGCTAATTTTTAAATAACATAAAGTGAAAGTATATATTCCCAAGTTTCAGAAAAAATATTTACACAGCATAACTATGTGAAATATAAAAATTCTAATTATATAACATAATTCTGCAATTCATCTGTTGCCCAGCATCTGTCTGACTATGACCAAGTTTCATATAAAGATATCTTTAAAAATAAACAAATTGTTCAATTTTCAAACAGAATTATCTGTTCAAACTTCCATGTGGCCTCAGACCACAGTTATTTTTACTATATGTTCTTATATAAACATTATGCCAGCTGGCAATTTCTCTGACATTCGATCAAATAAAAACTTAACTCCGTTCTGAATAATATCATCCAAGTGCAACATTTTAAGCTCCAGTAAACCATAGGTTGACCGCATTTTTCACATGGTTTCACTCGGTCAACAGTTCAGTATATGAAGGGGTACTCGAAAATGGTCGAACCTCCCATGCAAAATTCCTCACTACCTGGTAAACAAGGCAGTCAAGTAATATTTCTGACAAGGTAAAAACTTTCAATCAAAATTGGTCATTTTCATGCTTTTTGTAGTGAGGTCTTCTGCGCAATAGGGAATACCCTTTTATCCTATATTTCATTCAAAGAAATTACCAAACCTAGGTCCACATCAAACACAAGCCCCCCCCCCCCCCCCCCCCCCCCCCCCCCCCCCCCCCCCCCCCCCCCCCCCCCCCCCCCCCCCCCCCCCAATACCCCTTTACCTTATTAACACTTTGAAAGAGTATATCACAACACAGATTACAACATAAAGAAACAAAGCACGCTCAGGGATACCTCTAAATTCCAATAGGAACTACTCGAATGAAGGCTCCACAGCTCAGTCCAGTTGATACTTGTAGTCTCAGTAGCCTTAGTCAATAGCTAGTTACCCACTTATTACACACAAGTAATTGTGTCTTTGACACCACACCCAAGCTGTTTTAGGGTTCGTTCTTAAGTGTGTACTGTTAAGTACTACCAGTGTCATGGAGTCCGTCACCAAAGCTGATACACGCTCCTTAGGCCTTGTCCGACACTGGTACCACTAACCAGTACCTGGGAAGAGAGTGAAAAACAGTAAATATTTGATATTGTAAAGATAAATATGAGTTCAACTGCAACAGAGAAACTGAATATTTGCCCCCCCCTGCTAGGAATGCAATGCCCCGAACAGGTAATCCGTCAACGCCTATCTGGTGAAGAAATAATTACTTTACACGTAATGCAAATTGTATGGTCTACACATCCAGAAATCACACCATTGTCAGCATAACAATGGGGTGTAGTAGAGAGAGGCAAACAATTGGCACATGGAAGTTCATCTCTCTAAGAAGCATCTCATTCCTTCATGGCAAATTCAAAGAAATATAGAAGATATAAAACAAACCTCTGCAAAAGGGCTACTGATAAATATTAAGCACAATCCTGTTGCCAAAGGACTTGGAACACTTAAAGACATCTGCAATACAAGAAAACACATCTCTATCACAGTCAATTCACTGGTTTTTACTCTACTTGACCCTAAGCAATCAATATCCATGTGTATCATAATACAGATCAAGGTCATTACAAAATGTAGATGAAATTAACCTCCCTTGAACTGTATTTTTAGTATTACAACACATTTGGAACTGTACAATCATGCAGAAAAATCCTATAAATAATTTTTAATTGTATAAAAGGGGTAATAGATTGGACCAAAACAGTGTACACGACTGCAATATCTGGCACTGAATTATGTCTTCAATCACTTCGCCCGACTTCCAAATTCCTTTAAAAGTATAAAGGCCAGAATTCAGATGCTTTGGTGTTACTCTAAGTCTAAATTTTTGAGAATATGATTATTTTTATGTCATTTATGAATAAAAATTAATGAACTGTCAACTAAAAAACATTTATTTATAGTTCCTCCACTTCAAAGAAACAGTGTTTTCAGTCAAATTCTCAATGTTTAGCGTTGACCGCGTAGTTGCCTGTACGCCGATAAATTTCTTTCACAAGCTCAGCACATGTGAACCGACTGATTTTTCACAATAAAGGCACTGTCATTGAACAATAAAAGTCACCAGATACTACATATTAATCTCCCAAAACATGAATGTGGTCCATGTAACAGAAAACAGTAAACAATTTTAATGCAAAATTGGGAATAAACACTGAAAGTTACCTTGACCAGACTGCTATGCTGGTCTTCCCACGCACCTATCATAGAAGTAGAGGGGAATACTGCCTTGCCATCTCAAATACACATGGCTCCAGTTACTTCTACCATACAACCCACCAAGCCCAGAAGACAGCCTAAAGACCCCCTGGACTGAAAATTTCCTCCGGCTCAGACATTTCAGCCCTCAGTGTGGGCACAACAGGCCAAGATCAAATGCCTCCGGCACCAACCTCCCACAACAAACACATGGGGCAGACATGACATAAGTCAAACTTAACGATTCAACTGGGCCCAATAATCAGCCAAGTGGCAGACAAAAGTATCCCCAGCGCACGGGTGTGTGTTAGTGTGCAGTGTTGCATCCCAGAGCCACACTCTGATTGAGGGTTTCACATCCCACCAACTCTAAGTCAGACAGCCCTGCCCAAATGCTGTGGCATTCCTGGATTTCTGGAATTGCATATTTCAAATGTTTTTCTGTATTTTTCTTTTCAGTCATCTAATTGACTTAAACCCCCAGATATAAACTTTCAGCTGCACTTGATACCATAAATTACCTCTGGGCTAATTTTAAATGACATGCTAAAGTGAAAGTAATATTTCATGAAGTTTTTCAGAAAACTATTACATATTTTTATTATATAATATGAAATAATATAAAGAAAATTCATAATTATAGTTAGACAATTTCTGCAATTCACATACTTACAGCATCTGTCTGCACTATGCGACCAAGTTTCATAAAGATATCTTTAAAAATAAATGGTTGTTCAATTTCAAACAGGAATTATCACTGTTCCCCCCAAACTTCCCGCTATATCAAACCAAAGATTTTTGTTTTTTAACTCACAAAAATTAGATTGTGACATGACCTCTCCCTACTTCTGGAGAATTGCGGTGCAAAGTTTGTTGCCTTAATCATGAGTATTGATGAAGTTAGGAGTCTTTATCCAATATACAGTCTATTCAGCCTGCCAGACTAAGTGCTTCCACCTGTAATTCAAGAAATTCAAAAAGTTAAACTGCAATAACTTTTTTATTTGTGCAGGAATTTTTTCATTCGGTAAAAAAGCAATCTGTTCAGTTTATCAAAGTCTACTAGTGAAAATGCTTCAAATCTTAGCTGGATGCAATATTTTTGGAAAATTATTTTTTTGACCCAATACCTGGCAAACTGACACGTTATGTAATAGTATCATTGTATTAGTATCAAGCTTAAAAAGTTCAAAAGTAAGTAATAAATTCTATACTTTTCTGAAAGTGTTATGATCTAACAATTAAAATGATTGGTCATATTTATATTTCTAGTACCACTGCTCTATAGATATGTAAGTAATAGAAAGTGCCTCTATACAAAGATTAAGACCGCCAAATTATCAAAAATGCCCCACATATGCATCATTCACAAAGTTAGGCTGCTGGTGATCTAGTGCCTTAAATCTCAAAGTTTTGTTTCAAGAGAACTTCTGCTACTGCAGTGATGCCATTTTTGGAGAAATAAAGGTCCTGTTACTCATTATCTCAGGAAATAGCCTCCTTAAGGCACTATTCACGTCTACCGCATGTACCCTATGACAGGGGACACAAACAGGAATACATCCAAATTCCAGTCAGGAACCAAACTGAATGAAGCTCCGCATAGCCCCCAGTCCAGTTAGATACTAGGTCTCAGTAGCCTTGGGGCCGGGCTGTCTCCCCCCTATTACACACGCAGTCCTTGTAGTCTTTGACACCACACTAAGCTGTTTTTGGGACTGCTCCAAGTGTGTAATTGTTAAGGCAATACGTGTGCCGCAGTCAGTCACAAAAGCTGATGTTACTGCTCCTTATTCCTTGTCAGACACCTTCTTCTGTACCACCAACCAGGGCCTGGAAGAGTGGGAAAAACAGTAAATATTTGATATTGTAGTAAAGATAAATATGTGAGTTCAACTGTAGCAGAGAAAGTCAATATTCCGACATACCCGCAGGAATGCAATGCCGAGAACAGGTCCATCAACGTCTATCTGTGAAGAAATAATTACTTTACAGATACTGCAACAGGCAGCCTTACATCCACAATTCATCCGTGAGATACATTTAATGGTGTAGTGGAGAGAGCAAACAATTGCCACGGCATGGAAGTTCATCTCTCCCGAAGTGCCATCTCATTCCTTCAAGCAAATTCAAAGAAAATGAGGAATATAAAAACAAACCCCTGCAAAAGTACTGACAAATATTAAGCACAACCTGCTGTCAAAGGACTTGAACACTTAAAGACATCTGGGCCACAAGAAACACATTCTCTTATCAAGTCAATTCACTGGTTTGGACCCATTTGACCCGTAATCAATCCCTATCCACGGGCATAACATGTAACAGACTATAGCTGATGGGAATTGTAGATGAAATTACCTCTCTTGAGAACCTCAGCTTTAGTATTACAACACATTTGGAACTGTAAATAATCATGGCAGTAAAGGCCTATAAATAATTTTTAATTGTATAAAAGTGAAATAGATTAATCCCAAAACAGTGTAATAAATCAATATCTGGCACTGAATTATGTCTTCAATCACCGCGGCTGACTCAAATTTCCCATGTGCTGGCCGAATTCAGATGCTTTGTAATGTTACTCTAAGCTCAAATTTTTGAAAGAGTTATCATTTTTTATGTCATTAATGAATAAAATTTAATGAACTTCACGGTCATCTAAAAACATTTACTGAGGTCTTTCACTTGTATTGAAACAGTAGGGGGCAGTCACCCCACAAGTTTGTAGTTATCATGGCTGCCTGCATGATAAGCAACCACAAGCTCAGCACATGTGAACCTACTGATTTCACAATAAAAACACTGTCATTGAACACAAAAAAGTCGATCAGATACTACATATTTACACCTCAAAACATGAATGGGTGCATCCAACAGAAAACAGTAAACAATTTAATGCAAAATTGTAAATAAACAATAGTAACTACCTAGACCAGACTTTATGGTTAGTCTTCCCTGACACCTATCATACCGTAGAGGAATACTGTCTCTTCATATCTCAAATACATGTCTAGTAATTTTTATGAATAGACACAACCAAGCAGAAGACAGCCTAAAAGACCCCTGGGACTGAAAATTCCCCTTCTCCGGCTCAGACATTTCAGCCCCTCAGTGTGGGCAATACCAGGCATTGGAACAAATGCCCGCGCAACGTACTCCTGCGGCACATGACATAAGTCAAACTTAATCTATTCAACTCCCCAACATAATAATCAAATAAGGTGGCAGACAAAGTATCCCAGCTTTACCGGCAAGTGTTATGTGTGAGTGTTGCATCTAGAAAGGTCTTTGATTAATGTCACACATCCCACCAGTTCCGGTTAACGGGTGACAGCCCTGCCCAAATGCGGCATCTTCTGGATTTCTGGAACTCATATTTCAAATGTTTTTCTCTAGATGCTTTTTCAAATATCCATCACTTTAAACCTCCAGACATAAACTAGCTGCACTCGATACCATAAATTACCTCTATCCTAATTTTTTAATGACATGCTAAAGTGAAAGTAGCTATTTCAGCTTTTCAGAAAACTATTACATATTTTTATTATATAGTAATATGAAATAATATAAAATA
This sequence comes from Saxidomus purpurata, assembly GCA_022818135.1. Classification (NCBI taxonomy): domain Eukaryota; kingdom Metazoa; phylum Mollusca; class Bivalvia; order Venerida; family Veneridae; genus Saxidomus; species Saxidomus purpurata. The sequence continues at coordinate 8,039 of JAFMSR010001422.1, read as the reverse complement.
GGTAATTCATAATTATATACATTTGCCCCCACTAAGATGTTCTATTGAATCTGTTCTTACACTCATGACCAAGTTTCATAAAGATATCTTTAAAAATAAACAAGTTTTTCAATTTCAAACAGAATTATCACTGTTCAAACTTCCCGCTATATCAGGCCTCAGACCAAAGTTATTTATCATATGTTCTGATATAAATACACTATGCCAGCTGGCAATTTTCTCTGACATTCCGATCAAATAAAACCAACCTGTTCTGAATAATATCATCCAAGGCAACATTTTAAGCCCAGTAAAACCGAGGGGAAAGATGCCCCCCCCCCCCCACCATTTCAGGTCAAAGTTCGAGTATGAATAATTTCTCGAAAATGGTCGGAACCATGCAAAATCACTAGCACCGTAGCAGTCAAGTAATATTTTCTGACATAAACCAATAAAATTATATAATATTTTCATGCTTTTTAGGTCTTCTGCCAATAATAAATACCTTTATCCTATATATTTCATTCAAAAATTAAAAATATCCAGTATCAAAACATAAAGTACTATTTTACCTATAACTGTTTCCTTATTGTAGGTCAACCATAAGTGGAAATAACTGTGGTCTGAGGCCTATTTAACCAAGAGATTTTTTTGTTTAACTCAACAGGTCTATCAGACATGACCCTTTGAGTATTCTGAACAAGTGTGCAAAGTTTGAAGTCTTAATCATGAGAGTATTGATGAAGTTAGAGCCTTATCTAATACAAGTATATTCAGCTCTCAAAGCAGACTGAAACAAGGCTTCAACTGTTCATAGAGAAATTCAAAAGCTAAACTGCAATAACTTTTTTATTTGTAGGAATTTTTCATCTGGTAAACAGCAATCTGTTCAGTTTATCAAATAAAGTCTACTAGAAAATGCTTTCAAATCTTAGCTGGATGCAATATTTTGGGAAATTCTTATTTTTTGACCTAAGATATGCCCCAAATGACATCGTTATGTAATAGTATCATTGTATTATATCATTCTTAAAAAGTCTGCAAAGGTCACCCTTACACTTTTCTGAAAGTGGCTAAGATTCTAACGTAGAAACATTGCTTCATTTATATTTAAGGTAACACTTATTTTATAGATGTAGTAAGCAATAGAAAATGCCTCTTATACAGTATTTGAGACAGCCAACCCATCCCGCTGCCACAGAGAGGCATCATATTTCACCCGTTAGGCTGCTTGGTGATCTAAAGTTTCCTCTTAAATCTCTAAAGCTTTGTTTCAAGAGAACTCTGCTACTGCAGTGATGCCATTTTGACTAGAAATAAAGGTCCTGTTACTCACATCCTCAGAAGCTAGCTCCAAAACCACTATTCACGGCTACCGCATACCTATGTGAGACAGGGGGGACAAACAGGAACAATCCAAATTCCAGGCAGGAACCACTGAATGAAGTCTCGACAGGCTCCAGTCCTAACGATAGGAGCCCTCGCAGCCTTAGGCTCGTTATAAGCCATGGACTTATACACACAAGTACCTTGTGTCTTTGACACCACACTAAGTTGCTTTAGGGACTACCTAGCAAACCGAATTGTTGGCACAATCAGTGTGTGGTTTGAGTCAGTCACAAGTGTTTGATACTGCTCCCTTATTCCTCCTCATATCGACACTGAATCATAATTAACCAGTACTCCTAGAAGAGAGTGGAAAACAGCAAATATTTGATATTGTAAAGATAAATATGAGTTCAATTCCAGCAGAGAAATTTAATATTGATAATAAGCATGCAGGAATGCAATGCCGAGAACAGGTCCATCACCTCCATGTCAGAAGAAATAATTATTTTCATGATAATGCAATAAATTTCCCCCTTACATCCACAATTCATCCGTAATAATATTGGTGTAGTGGAGAGAGCAATTGCTTTTGGGGGTACATGGAAGTTCATTATCTTCCCATGGAAGCATCTCTATTCCTTCAATCAAATTCAAAGAAAATGAGGAATATAAAAAACAAACCCTGTAAAATACTGATAAATATTAAGCACAATCTGCTTGTCAAAGGACTTGAAACACTTAAAGACATCTGCAGGTCACATGGCAAAAACATATTCTATCAAGTCGGGACTTACTGATAATTTTCCCCACTTGACCCCAGTCAATCAATATCCATGGGTCATACACACAGATCATAAATACTACAAATGTAGATGAAATTACCTCCCTTGAACTGTATTTAAAGTATTACAAACACATTTGGAACTGTACAATCATGCAGCAAAAACTTATAAATAATTTTTTAATTGTATAAAAGTGAAATAGATTAACTGAAACAGTGTACACTCAATATCTGGCACTGAATTATGTCTTCAATCACTAAGGGCTTAATTTCAAATTCCTCATGTTCTACGTCCAGATGCTTTGTAATGTTACCTAAATTAAATTTTGAAAAATATTATCATTTTTTATGTCATTTATGAATAAAAATTAATGGGGGTCAACTAAAAACATTTACTGAGGTCTTCACTTTGTATTGAAACAGTGTCAAATCTGTCAGTTTCCAAAAGTTACTGCGGTCCCCCTGCCTGTATGACAAATTCACAAGTCACAGCGCCATGAACTGAGACTGATTTCAATAATAAAACACTAATATTGAACAATAAAAAGTCACCAGATCCTACATATTTACACCTCAAAACATGAATGGGTGCATCCAACAGAAAACAGCAAACAATTTAATGCAAAATTGTAATAAAACACTGAAAATTACCTTGACCAGACTTCTGCTGGTCTTCCTCGGACACCTATCATAAAGTAGAGGAATACTGCCTTTTGCTATCTCAAATACAGTTCTAGTACTTGCGAATACTTCCTACAGTCCAAGCAGAAGACACAGTTTCCCCAAAAGACCTCCTGACTGAAAGGTCTTCTTCTTCTCGCTAGAGTATATTTAAGTCTCCTCAGTGTAAGAAGGTCAGGTACAAAGATCAAATGCTCCACAATCAAATTTCTATGCACATGACATGAAAACAAACTAATCTATTCAACTGGGCCCAATAATCAAATAAGGTGGCAGATTGTGTGCATCCTTGTGCTTACCGTAAGTGCCATGGGCAGTGCTGCATCTAGAAAGTTGGTCTTTGATTACCAACCACACATCCCACCAACTGCTAACTGTGACAGCCCTGCCTAAAATAAGGGCATCTTCTCTGGATTTCTGGAATTGATATTTCAAATGTTTTTCTGTATTTTTCTTTCAAATATCCATCAATTTAAACCTCTAGATATAAACTTAGCTGCACTTATGATACCATAAATTACTTCTGGGCTAATTTTTAAATGACATACTAAAGTGAAAGTAGCTATTTCCTTTCTAGTTGTGTAGTAGATAATACATATTTTTATTTATAATATGAAATAATATAAAGAAAATTCATACTTATATTTAGTTTCTGCAATGCACATGTTCTGCTACAGCATCTGTCTGCACTATGACCAAGTTTCATAAATGATATCTTTAAAAATAAACAAGTTGTTCAATTTCAAACAGAATTAGTCACTGGACTAAAATCCCCCCATTACAAACCAAGATTTTTTGTTTTAACTCAATAAAAATTATCAGACATGACCTCTTGAGTATTCTTAATTAGTGTGCAAAGTTTGAAGTCTTAATCATGAGTATTAGATTAGTTAGAGCCTTTTATCTAATACAAGTATATTCATTTTCAAGCCAGATCATGTCTTCAATTTAATTCAGAAATTCAAAAGTTAAACCGCACAACTTTTATCAGGAGGAATTTTTTCATCTGCAAAAGCACCCCGTTCAGCTTATCAAGGTCTACTAGAAAGCAGGCAAATCTTAGCTGGACGCAATATTTTTGGAAATTTTATTTTTTTGACCCAATACATGGCAAAAATGACACGTTATGTATTAGTATCATTGTATTATATCATTCTTTAAAAGTCTATGTTCAAATTTATACTTTTCTTTGAAAGGGCTATGATTCAACAATTAAAATGATTGCTTCATTTATATTTCTAGCAATTACTCAGTTCTATAGATATGTGTAATAGAAAATGCCTCTATACAGTGAGCTTTCTGAGACAGCCAAATGACAAAAGGTTGATATATGCATCATTCACAAAAGAAGCTGAAGGCAGATCGAAAGCCTTAAATCTCAAAAAAAGTTTTGTTTCAAGAGAACTTCTGCTACTGCAGGATGCCATTTTGAGTGCAGAAATAGGGCACCCCACCCATTTACATCCGTGGAAATAGCCCCTTGGGCACTATTCACGCCTACCGCATATCACCATGACAGGGGACACAAACAGAAGTCACATCCAAATTCCTGTAGTCAGGAACCACTTAATGAAGCCCACAGCTCCCAGTCCAGTTGATAATAGGTCTCTCAGTAGCCCTAGCCGGGTTAAGCTGTCATGACCCCATGACACACAAGTACCAGGCCTCCGACACACACCTCTGCTGTTTTTAGGGACTGCTCCAAGTGTAATTGTTGCTAGTACCAGTGCCGCAGTCAGCTACAAAAAGCTGATGGTTACTGGTCTTTATTCCTTATTGTTTTACACTGTTCACCAACCAGCACCTGGAAGAGAGGTGAAAGGCAGTAAATATTTGATATTGTATTGACAACCACGAGTTCAACTGCAACAGAGAAACTGAATATTGGTACAAGCATGCAGGAATGCAATGCCGAGAACAAAACCATCAACGGCTATCTGTGAAGAAATAATTACTTACAGATAATGGGGGTACCACAGCCTTACATCCACAATTCATCCGCATAACGGTGGTGTAGTGGAGAGAGCAAACAATTGCCAGTACATGGAAGTCTATGGCCCTCCCATAGCATCTCATTCTTCTCGGTCAAATTCAAAGAAAATGAGGAATATAAACAAACCCTGCAGAAATACTCGATAAATATTAAGCACAACCTGCTGTCATGGGACGGGAACACTTAAAGACATTCTAGCTATAAGAAAACACATTCTAACAAGTCAATCTTCATCAAGCTTGGACTTCTCCTATTTGACCCTAGTCGAATCAATATCCATGGGTCAAGTAATGGAGCACCATACGGAATACAAATGTAGATTACATGAAATTACTCCCCTTGAACTAATATTTAGGTATTACAACACATTTGGAACTGCAAAATAATCATGCAGAAAAAATCCTATAAATACTTCCCGCAATTGTATAAAAGTAAAGGATTAACTAAAACAGTGTACACAATCAATATCTGGCACTGAATTATGTCTTCAATCACTGCGGTTGACTTCAAATTCCTTTATGTGCTACACCAGATGCTTTGTAATGTTACTCTAAGTCTAAATTTTTGAAAATATCATTCCCTTTATGTCATTTTATGAATAAAAATTAATGAACTGTCAACTAAAAACATTTACTGAGGTCTTCACTTGTATTGAAACAGGCAGCCAGTCAAATTCCACAAGTTTGCAGGTTAGCCGCGGCGCTGCCTGTATGATAAATTGTTTGCTCAGCACATGTAGAACCGACTGATTTCACAATAAAAACACTGTCATTGAACAATAGTTGTCACCTAGATACTACATATTTACACCAAAACATGAATGGGTGCATGTAACAGAAAAACAAAGTAAACAATTTAATGCGAATTGTAAAGAAAACACTATACCCTACCTCGACCAGGACTTTGCTGGTCTTCCCCGGACACCTATCATAAAGTAGAGGAATGTTCCCTTTGTATATCTCAAATACATGCCTAGTACTTTTGCGAATAATAGCAACCAAGCAGAAGACAGCTTGGTAAGATTCTCCTGACTGAAAATTTCCTCCTGGTTTCAGTTATTTGTAGCCTCTAGTGTAAGGCAATACCAGGTACAAAGATCAAATGTCTCCGCAATTACTCATGTTTCGGCATTATGACATAAGTCAAAATCCACCTATTCAACTGGGCTCCACAATCAAATAAGGTGGCAGACAAAGTATCCCTAGTTAATGGGTAAGTGTTATGTTTAGTGTTGCACCTAGAAAGTTGGATCTTTGATTAATACCACATGTCCCACCAACCTCATAACTGCAGACAGCCCTGCCCAAATGCTGTGCATCTCTGATTTCTGGAATTGATATTTCAAATGTTTTTCTGTATTTTTTCTTCAAATATCCATCAATTTTAAACCCCCAGATATAAACTTAGCTGCACTTGATACCATAAATTACCTCTGGGCTAATTTTTAATGACATGCTAAAGTTCGAAAGTAGCCACAAAAAAAAAAAAAAACTTTCCCACGTTTTCAGAAAATCTATTACATACCCCCTTTTTATTATTTTATAATTTATGGGTAAATAATATTTAAAGAAAATTCATAATTATATAATTTCCCTGCACCACATATTCTGCAGAATTGTCTGCACTCTTTGGGGGGGGGGGGGGGGGGGGGGGGGGGGGAGGGGTTACCAAGCCATAAAGGGGATATTCTTTGCAAAAATTTCCCAAACAAGTTGTTCAATTTCAAGCGTGGCCCCCCCCCCAGAATTAATTGTTTACTGTTTTTCAAACTTCCGCCCTATATCAAAATCCCAACGGCATTTTTTTTGTTTAATCTTAATAAAAATTATCAGACATGACCTCTCTGAGGTATCTTTGGAACAAGTGTGCAAAGTTTGAAGTCTTAATCATGAGGTATTGATGAAGTTAGTCTTTGTCTTAATATAAATAAGCATATTCAGCTCTCAAGCCAGACTAAGTGTCAATCAACTAAGAAATTCAAAAGTTAAACTGCACAATTTTTTTATTTGGTAGGAATTTTTTTCATCTGCAAAAAGCAATGTTCAGTTTATCAAAGTCTACTAGAAAATGCTTTCAAATCTAGCTGGATGCAGTTGTTTAAGAAATTTTATTTTGACCCAATACATGGTAAAAATGACACTATGTAATAGTATCATTGTATTATATCATTCTTTAAAGTTCAAAAGTGTCAAATTTATACTTCTCCCCAAAGGTTATGAGCGAACAATTCAAATCAAGTTTTAGGTTCATCATATTTCTTAGCAACACTAGTTCTATATAGATATGGGCAATAGAAAATGCCTTATACAGTATTTTCTGAGACAGCCACATGGGCAAACCTATGATAGTGGATCATTCACATGTTAGGCTGTTAGTAGATCTAAAGTTTCCAATCTCAAAGTTTTGTTTCAAGAGAACTTCAAGTACTGCAGTGATGCCATTTTTGAGTAGAAATAAAGGTCCTGTTACTTCATTATCCTCAGGAAATAGCCCCCCTTGGCACTATTAATGTGTCACTGAGATACCGCACGACAGGGGACACAAACAGGAATACATCCAAATTCCAGTCAGGAAGGCCACTGTAGTAGAAGGCTCCGACAGCCTCAGTCCAGCTTGATGCCTAGGTTCCAGTAGCCTTAGTCAAAAGCTGTCATGACTTATTACACACAAAGTGCCAGTCTTTGATTAATTTACCCCACCTATGGTTTTTTAGGGGACTGTCTCATGTGGGATTGTTGGGTAAACAGTGGTGCTGCAGTCAGCTCCACAAAAAGCTGATGTTACCGTTCCTTATTCCTGTCCGACACTGTACCACCAACCAGTACCTGGAAGCGAGTGAAAAACAGTAAATATTTGATATTGTAAAGATAAATATTAGAGTTCAACTAAACAGAGAACCAAGCACTGGCATGTAAGGAGGGGGGGGGGGAACAGGTTCATCAACGCTTATCTGTGAAGAAGAAATAATTACTTTAAGATAATGCAAATTACAGCCTACATCCACAATTCATCCATCAAGATAACAATGGTGTAGTGGAGAGAAAGCAACCCCACACCACATATAGTTATCTTCAAGAAGAGCATTCCTTATTCCCTGGTCAAATTCAAAAGAAAATGAGGAATATAAAAACAAACCCCTGCAAAAATTATAAATACACACAACCTGCTGTCAAAGGACTGGAACACTTAAAGACATCTGCAATACAAGAAAGCACATTCTATCAAGTCAATTAAGGGGGGGGCTTACTTGACCCTAGTCAATCAATATCCATGGGT
>JAFMSR010001421.1:0-28194 GCA_022818135.1 Saxidomus purpurata | reverse complement strand
TGTCTGTGACAGTGTAGTCAACTTGCACCACCCAAGGTGTGCATTACTTATTTTGATACACATGTATATGTACCCCACTTGACCTTAATTAGGTTTTATTGAGGCGGCCGTTGTGCGTGGGGCTTAATATATCAATGCTATGCGCACCTACGCGCAAATATTTAGCGATATCAATTTTCCGTTCCAACTTTAGTTTCATTGAGACGCTCTTATGGACGGACCTTTGCAAAATCTGCTTCAAATCAAATCAAAACTAGTTTCATTAAATATTTTAAGAGTTGGTAATGGGGAAGGCCTTGCGAACCGTAAAGAAAACACTAAAATCTTAAAAAGTAGATAGTTTTTGTTAAAATATACTGAAAACATGAAATACCGCAATTATAGTACATTAAGACCTAAACCAATGCAACCATGACAACGGACCTCAGTTTTGGATTAAGCTATAAATAGTAAACAGTTGCTTTTTCCGGGAATGCCACTTGTTTACTTTAGCTGTACAAAGCATGTGAGAAAATCAATCAGAAAGAACAGAATCTGAGGAAATAACAGACATTTCACACAAATAAACAATTGTCCGGATAATCAAACGGACGTTGCATATTTCGGGGACGTTTCACGGGTTGCCGTTTTACTCGAATTAAACTACAAAATATATTGTGTGACCTCCGCAAAGTATACGTATGCGTGCAGCTGAGACCGAAGTTCATTGTGTGGAAATTCCATGCTTCTATCTGCAATATTAGCTGCATTATTAAAAAAAAGGTCCCGTTTCTGTCCTATTAATTGGTAAGAAACCAGTAAATTAATGCTATTTGCTAAATGCGACATTATATACGGAGAAATTAAAGTCTTTTACCCAATATTTCCGTGTAAGCAGAATATTGTTTTGTGATCATAAACCGTGGTCGGAATATCGTAATATTATGGATCTACATATTATGTACTTTTGAATTGTAAATTACAAAACTCGGAATTCACCCTTAAAACAACGAATTTCTGACCTTGTCAACGCTTTAACTATCAAAAGTATACATATCTTTAAATCGCCTATAGTCCGTTTTGTGATATGCATCACTATAGTCTGATTTATATTCAACGCGGTAGTGATTTCTCGCGTTTATATATAAAATTAAAAACTATCAGAAATTAATTTTACAGAGGCACTGATAGATCTCCATGTATAACAGGACGACGCATATTTACGTTTTAAACACATGTTTGTTGTATTTTTATGTAAATGCGTGGTCCGAAAAGGGAACGAAAAAAATTCCGCATTTTACCGATAGTCGGTTCGTACCTGGGTTCCTAATAACTGTTATAACATGAACAACGGACCTATATTCACATGTCCGTGCGTCAACCTAAGAAATCACATAGATCTACACGTTTTAAATACGATTTTAAAAGACTATATAGACAGAAATGCAAAAGTCTATGGGGAAAATCATATTTATTTCCCGGCATCATGCTGTCATTTACAAAGAACAGATATTAACTAAAACCTTCAAACTTTACCATGATTCTTTCGGTACATTTATATTTGGCGGGTACTTTCATATATACATTAATGATATTGTTAATAGGATGATGATGATCATTATCATTATTATCTTAATTATTATTATTATTATTATTGGCGCCGCCGATGACGGCGGTGGCCTATTATGGTGTCACATCGGTATTGTTTTGCTTCCGGGTCGTAGGGTGCTAAATTAATCCCAAGTGAAAATTTCCTTTTGAGATTTCATGTGCATTTGTGATGAGAAAACATTAGCTGCAGTCCAGATTTTGCATGATGATTTTAATTCAGACTGTCTATTAAGAACTTACAGTGTTTAAATTGTTTTTATAGGATTAATTCTTCAGAGTGGATGAACACAGAAGTAGAGGTCATCCGAGTCATTCGGCTGGAGTGTACTGGAAAACTACACAGTGACTGGTTGTGTATTGAAAATAGCGAGAAACTTGTGCGTTATAATTAGTGTTTTTGTGAGTGTTTGGGAAGGGACAGTAGGTGTATTTTATAGAAGGACAATCAGAAAATCTTTAGAGTTAATGCAACATGTAAAGTTACTTCTCTGTTTACCAACAAGTGTCCTTCTAAGAAGCAATTTAAATCAAATTTTCATCATATAATTTTATCGCACCGTCTGTGCGTCCCCACTTACAAATTCGTGTCCGGACTTGATGTTTGAAGGTTATGGCATCCTCTATATATGCACACATTCGTGTCCGGACTGTAACTTTGTCAAGCATTGAAGGATTTTAAAATAACTAGGCACACATGTCTAGCACATCAAGACGACGTGTCGCGTGCAAGACCCACGTCCCTAGCTCAAAGGTCAAGGTCATACTTAAAGTTTGAAGGTAATGGATTCCTCTATATATGCATATATGCACACATTCGTGTCCGGACTGTAACTTTGTCATGCATTGAAGGATTTTAAAATAACTTGGCACAAATGTCTAGCACATCAAGACGACGTGTCGCGTGCAAGACCCACGTCCCTAGCTCAAAGGTCAAGGTCACACTTAGAGTTTGAAGGTAATGGATTCCTCTATATATATGCATATATGCACACATTCGTGTCCGGACTGTAATTTTGTCATGCCTTGAAGGATTTTAAAATAATTTGGCACAAATGTCTAGCACATCAAGACGCTTGTCGCGTGCAAGACCCACATCCTACCACAAAGGTCAAGGTCACACTTACAGTTTATAGGTAATGGAATCCTGTATATATGCATACATTTGTGTCCGGACTATAACTTTATTATGCTTTGAAGGATTTTAAAATAACTTGGCACAAATGTCTAGCACATCAAGCGGATGTGTCGCGTGCAAGACCCAAGTCCCTACCTGAAAGGTCAAGGTCACACTTAGTGTTTAAAGTAATGGAATACTGTATGCATGGTTACTCTGTCATGCATGGAAGGATTTAAAATTACATAGCACATTTATTGAGCACATGGAGAGGACACAGACTGTGAGGCACCTCTTTCAGGGGCATTCGTCACTTGTGAGGGACAGCTCTTGTATTAATATGAAAGCAGATAACTTTACTGTAGCAAGTTTTTCTATTCCGACGTTGGATAAACAATGAAATAGCTGTACATGGGTGAAAAGTGTCTGATAGATTTTCACTTGCAATTTCAATTGCTCCCACATGTTAGAATGAAAAGGTCTGGTTCTCTAACCCCCTCCCCGCCCACTTTGCCAATGCATACATACAGCCACTTTTGGTATAGTGGCATCTGCCTTGGGAGTAGGGTGAGGTCAAAGTTTTGAATCCCAGCAGTGGTTAGATCTGATTGGCCGGTTGCTGAACCGACGGCTAGTTAAAAATGGTTAACGTATGCATCTATATAGTCCTGACTGACCAGTGTCTGGTGTTAAAGTATAGAGTTCGGCAGGTAAATGTGCTTTAAGAAAAGTGTTACAAAAGTCAGAAATGGTTGGTCCTTTAAGTAGGGCCGATGCTATACTGAAATTTGTTTTCGAAATGATGGAAGGAAGCCAATCGTAGAAGGATTGCATGGCGTCATGTACATGTTATCCCTCTCTCCCTGACCGGCCAGACAGGAACTTTTTTCAATGTAAAATAACATTAATCAACACCATTCTTAAAGAGCATTCACAGAAACAGTGCTACATGTTTTTCTTAAAACTGTTTAATAAATTTTGTGTATTCTGGTTTTTATGATATTTTATTAAGAAATGATATTTGATTTATAGTAAAATTTGTATGTAAGAATGTGGATATAGCGAAATCAGGATATTAGGAATATATTTTCTCTGCCCGAGATTCTTTCTTTATTTTACTTTTCTTATGAAAATGTTATATGGATATAACAAACTCCGGATAATGATATGGTACCAATGAGTTTGTTATAAACAAAGTTACCAGTGTATGTCCTTTACTTTTCTATTGATTTAGTGCCCAGTGCCAGTGGTATAATAATAATTATTAGGTTAATGTACCAATAATATACTTGATATTTTTGATATTTTCTGAAACAGTCTTTATTTAAGTGATGGTCTTATTGCGTTTGTGTTTTGTCCACAGTTTTAAACCCCTAAATTCAATATACATGCAGTCACCCTGTACATTTTGGACTTGATGGTATGTTGATTATTGAACAATACTTATTTTCCAATAAATAGTGTGCACTGTTGAAAAAGATCACAATTTTAAAAGTGAAATATTTTTCATTTTCTGCATTTGAATCAGAAGGCAGAAATTAAGGTCTGGTATTATTAAAGAACTTGGGATTTTCAACAAAATGCTGCAGTTCTGATAGCTGTCATTTTCATTAAAAAATAGTAGAAAAAAGTGGTCCGTACATTATTCATTGGAACAATTAATCTGATCCTCTTGTTTTAAGAAATGAAGCTGGTCCCTCAGTAATCCACAGCCTATTCAAGTTGTTTTATTGCCTTAGGCAGTACTTAAACCTTTGCTTCAATTTCTCCCTTATCAATACGTTATGTAAGATTACATAACATAGATATGTCAGAGGGGCCATAAAGTACACTATAGTCTCAATTTTGAGCACTGAACCATGATTTTACTGAGATCTTACTGTAATTAGTTTAGTTTATACTTATAGTTTAAATTCAATATTCAAGGTCAAATTCAGGCTATACTGAAGAACTATTGGTCAGCGGGACGCTTTATTTTATATTCGCACCATTTGTTCAGTTTTATTGAAATGCATTTAACAGCTGTATTTCATAATCAGTTGATTGAACCATAGTTGGAATTATAGAATTATTTTTCAAATTGGAAGTTTCTGATTGAAAATCATTTTTGGAAGTTTAAAAACTAAACTGAAGAAGTGTTGTTCTATGGGAAATTTTGAGTAAATATCAGATATCAAGTGGTAAAGTCTTTTTAATGAGTTCCAAGTTAGACACTATGTAAAATATGACAATCTTTTTTTATTTAAGTAACAGTTCAATCATTCAGGCAATTTAAGTCCAGATATGTTTAAGAGTCTCAAAGAATTAGAAATGTCTAGGATTTCACTAAGTACACAATGTTTAAACACAGAGTATTTTGATTTGAATCTATAAAATGCTGCTCAAGATTTATAGATCTGTGATATTACATCTGTCATTTAAGGGAGTTTAATAATATTAAGACATTTAACAATAAATCACACAAAAATAAAAGATTTTACTTCAAAATGATGGCTAGGCAGCCAGAATCAGCCTTCAGCTCGAAAAGTCATTAGTTCATACTAATTCATTTTAGCTTAAAAATATTTTATATTTAGCAAACATTACAAGTTTGATAAATTACTTTGCATTAAACAAATCCTAATACACTACATAGACAATCTACTGTAAATCCTGTACATTTTGATACCTGGGTCAACATATTTGTTAAACATCATAACCATTTTTGCCAAGCAGCTTACGAAAGCTCAATATAGGTGTCCAAATAATGGTTCGGTGTATGTGCATGCGTGTGTCCTTGTGAGCGAGCTTGCGTCTGTCTGAATTTAGTTTGACTTGGCTGTAACTTATCCATGGATCAAAGGATTATTAAATAACTTGGCACAAATGTTCAACACCATGAGACGTACTGTCATGCGCAAGAACCAGGTCCCTAAGTCTAAAGTCAAGGTCACACTTAGAGGTTAAAGGTCAAGCTCAAGAATGACTGTCCGGGCATTTCTTCTTCATGCATGAAAGGATTTTGATGTTACTTTTCACCAAATGTTCACCATCAAGAGACGGATTGTCATGTGCAAGAACCAGGTCCCTAGGTCTAAGGTCAAGGTCACACTTAGAGGTTAAAGGTCAAATTCAAGAATATCTTTGTCCATAGCATTTTCTTTTCATGTATGGAGGGATTTTGATGTTACCTGGCACAAATGTTCACCACCATGAGCTTCCTTTGTTTTTAGAATTACTTCCCTTTGTTTTACTATAAATAGCTTATATTGTAACATTTTTATTACTCGCCGTAGAGAAAAATCATGACTACTTTTATGTGGTACAACATGCATGTTACATCCAAATATTTAGGTGAATTTTGACCTATCTCTATTTGGTAAGGAGTTAGTCCTTTTGACAGCTGGCAAGGATGACATGTTGCACGTGGGCATCTAGTTAGTTTTTAGCAATTTGCTTACACTTTTGCCTCTTGTGCAGATCAAAATCATGTAGTCTGATCATAACCTGCACTGTTAACTATTCAGTCCGTAAATTTTCAGTATGTGTATCAGTTATTAGTTGTAAGACTTAAAACAAAATGCAATTGATATTTTTCTTCTTAATTTATTGTAGAAAAAGCGTCATGTACATGCAGTGATGAGGGAAGTTCAATAGACCAAGATATGAAAACAACAGAAAACAGTCTATCATTGCAATTGTTAACTGAAGGATTCTGTGGTGATCCAGATGGCTGTATCAGTTTAGAAGATGAGGTTCTTTTTTTATTCATCATATTACCTTGGTGATGAGACTTGACATCATATGCATAAAAGTAGATTTTTCAGTTTCAACGGAATAAACAAAACAGGAAAACAAAAGCATCAAATGAAAAGAATTGATAATTGAGGTGAGACAATGGAACACTTGATGTATTGACAACATGCAGTTAACATTAAAGAAGAACTTCGCTGAGTTTACTCATATTTGGAATTCATGTACATTGATTTTTGAAGATGAAGATAAGGAAAGAACAACAGTAAAATCAGCAAATTGATAGCTCACAGAAACATCATTTGGCCAGACAACATCCATATTGGATACAATCCCAAGTTGCAGCTGAAGTGATAATGCTACGCTAGCTGTGAATTTTTGTTCTAACAAGAGAAGTTATTGAAACTCTAGAACAGTAGCTGGTGATGAAGAATATAGCATGCGAAATAACCTTAGTAATTTATATATATAATTGTAATCACAGCATGGTGAATGCAAGCTCAAATATCAAAGTCGCACTTTGATAACAAATGGACGCATGAGAACTTTTTTCAATTTTTTCAGGTTGTAACTTTTTAATGCATCGAGATTTTGAATTGATTTGGACAATGCAGAAATGCAGTGCTTTAGCAATTTAATAGAATACTATTTAGTACTGCAGTACATACAGTATTGGTTACTACAGAACTAGAGTACGACAGTGACATTAATAACAATGTTATTGGTTGCTCAGATGAGCAACTTAAATGGAACTCAGTTCTCTTGAAGAATGAATCTTCATTGCAGCTTTCAGTCATAATATTCTTGTGTATGAAAAACAAAAATAAAAAATAGGAAAAACTGAAAGAACAGGACTGTTTATTGTAGTGGCTAATTTTTATTCAGTCACCTTCAAAACAATTTACCAATGTCTTGACCTGCGGAAATGTTTCTATACCCAGTTGCACAAAGTGTAAGGGGGTATACTGGATTCAGCTTGACTGTCTGTCCGGCTATCCGTAGACTTATGGAACTCAATCCCTGAAAAACTCTTGGTTAGAATTAAATTATTATTCACAGAAATGATACGTTCCATGCCTTGATGTGCATGGTCCATGTTTCTGGTAACTAGGTCCAAGGTCACATTAACGGGCTTTTGATAGTAAATTATTTTGCACTCTATCTCCAAACCCCTTATCACAAATTAATGATATTTCACAAAGTAATAAATATCATGCCTTGTTGGACTTGGTCAATGTTTTGGGTCACTACGTCAAGGTGACAGGTGTTTAAGATAATTTAATATTGTGCACTCTGATTTTTCTTAACCCTCTGGTCAAAATAATGCGCACAGAAGAGATAAATAGCATGCCTACAGTCATTGTGCATAGTCAAATTATAAGCATCAAATGTGATATAATTAAAAATACTGTGTCAGTATGGCGTTCAGAGATGGGTTTTTGGGGGTATTCATTACCTTCAGTGATAGTTCTATTTTATTATACCTTGAGGTGGGGTTGTGGGGCATTGTTATAGTTGCCGCTTTGACTATGGTGTGTTTATCCATTCTTTTCTCCCTCATTTGTTCGGGACCTATTTCACAGTAACTACTGGCGTGTTCCACTTGATCGATTATTTTTCACAGTTATACAAAGTCTATGAACTACCTTACCACTGCCTTCGTTTAAATGCCTTGAGATAAAATCCAAAGTTAAAAGTAATACTTGCCTTAATTCTAGTTTTAGCTAAATGGTAGAGCTGCTATGGGGCAGTAATTGCGTGTTTGCATCAATACAAGAGTCATGGGTTTGATCACTTTAATGCCAAATTAAGGAAGAAGTATCCTTATGGCAAGTTAGGCAGTCCATCTGTAACATGTGCAATGAGTAGGGGTGCGCGATAAGACCGGTATATTGCAATTTCCTTGAGATGCGATACATACCGGTATGGTTACACCCCGTACTGGGTATTTTAGTAAGTGCAAAGCTGCAATTTCTCTGTCATTTCTTAGCTGCGTGCTTTTTGTCACGGCAATGACAGACAGTAACTAATAACTGTCAGTATATAATTCAATTGTTAACAAATAGAATTTAATGACTATGCCGAAGGAAGTGTGAATACTTCCAAGTAAATTTTTATTTGTGAAGTAATAAATGTGTCCCTGTATTTGTTGTTGAATAAAACACAGGAGTTCAAATGCGTAGTAATTTTTAAAAAATGAGTACATAGCACAAGTGATTTTTTTCTGCATTTGAATGAATAATAATTTTATTTATGAAATAACATCCGTTCTAGCGGTGTTCATCGTTTAAAAAACAATGATTTGGAGCACTAATACACAGTAATTAGCCATTTTAACAGCGCATCAGTACGACAGATAATTGTTTATAAGACGATTACAAAGCTGAGGAGGATGATATTTTGATTCTAACATGACCAGATATTACAAAAAGGTTAATAAATGCAAAGCGTTTTCTATGCGAACACTCATTTAACGTCATGCGGTGCAATATGACGTAATGTTTACAGCATATCGGTTCCTGCATTGTTTATGATTTAATATAGCATAATTTTTCAATTCTTTGTACATAGAGACAAAACCATGAATCATTTTAGATTCTAACATGACTCACGATTTTGTCTCTATATACAAAGAGTATAAAATTTATGTTATATTAAACCATAAATAACGCGGGAACCGATATGCTGTAAACTATGACGTCATATTAATTTGGAGGTAACAACATATTATGTTGAAAGATATTAATTATATACGTACTTAAATTATTAAATATTAATTATAAGTGTAGAGTATTTATACTCTCTCGGGCAGTGAATAACGGTCAATAATTCGAGTAGCATATTTATAGAAAACAAGGATTACGTTTGTTTTCCTGATACACATGTCGCGATAGATATTTAATTACTATTTGAGACAAACTTGACAAGTGGCTGGTTAGCTCAGTCGGGAGAGCATTAGGTTTAACAACTTTGCAAGGGAAGGTACATGGATTCGAATCTCGGTCAGGTTCTAGTATTTTGCCTCACCTTGTGACATTTGGCGCCTTCCGACTGAATACAATTATTTTTACCGTGAAAATCTAGCTAACCGAATCGCTTTCACATACTCAAAATTGCGCCGACTACTTTTTTTAAAGGTAGTTCTTGTCTACATTTATGGTCATCTGAATTTATAATTTCGAAATAATTCATGTGTCGTGTAGATAAAGAATTAAAATAGTTAATACTTCAATTATCATATACCATATCACAACGAGGCAAAGTGGTTTATGCACCAAAATGCTGGCATGCAAGCCTTCACATGCTGAAAGAGCCATATTCAGGAGCCTATGACACAACATTTGCAGTAGTACTTCTGTATAAACATACTAACATTTCACACAATATTTAGATAAAACTCACTGGGTAATGCAATCAGGTAATCATATACCATATCCCCAACGAGGCAAAGTGGTTTATGCACCAAAATGCTGGCATGCAAACCTTCACATGCTGAAAGAGCCATATTCAGGGAGCCTATGACACAACATTTGCAGTAGTACTTCTGCTATAAACATATTAACATTTCACTAATATTTAGATAAAACTCACTGGGTAATGCAATCAGGTAAAACAAAAACTTGCTGTTGATTTGTACAACCTATCAGTGTAAGCTGGTGATATTGGGGTCTAGGCAATTTAAAATAGGATCGGCCAGGACTATAAACAATCTACATTCGTCTTCGATCGTGCGACTTACAAAGGGACAACCGGCATATAATTTAGTTTACATATTCTTGTTAACAGTTGATAAGGTTTTGTATTATATACCTATAAATATTCTGTCATAAATACGGCCTTTATTCAACCACTCAAATACGGACTGACAGAAAACAAAATCCGTATTGTATGTGCGTGTAATACAAACAGTGCCATCGTTTTTGTAGGTGCATTCAATTGGCCCTAAAATGCACATGACGGTAATAACGTTTGACTAGGTCATTACTACTATACTTGTTTATACGATGACGTCAACAAAATAACGTCGCACACAACGCATAGTTCGCGCTAAAAGAGTTTCTCTTCAATATTATGCTTAAAACATCATTTTAATTTAGTTTATTCGCACAGACAAGTGTCAAAGGTATATAATAAAGGGTTATTAGTATAGTAATGTGATCCATAAGCCGGATTGGCTCTCGTCGAGTCGGATCATGCTCGTGCTACGCACTCATAAGATCCGACGCACGACTCGAGCAAATCCGGCATCCTGGATCATGTTACTATACTAATAACCCTATTGTATTCAGAAAACCGAATGTGCTATCTGCAGTATAGAAAACTTCCTATTTATAAGTGTTTCATGGTGTTTGTTAGAATAGATAAATTTCATCAATAAACGAGTGTAGTCTGTTTACATGTACTAATGATTGACGATATTTATGTAAATTCGCATGAGGTACATGAACATCTGGAATAACATTGTTGTACTGTGTTCCGTATACACGTAACAGCAAACGAGAAGTTTATTATGTGGTGCTGATGTCAAATGCACGCATTCTAGCTTTAATTGATGTTATAGTATACCACATGTTATAAAACTTATATCAATCAATGTAAAGTACATGAATGTTAGGCAGTATCTGACAAGTCTTATTGAAGGTGGGCTGGAGAAATCGGTTCATTGTGTAAAAGTCACTATAATGATCATGATGATGTTATTTATTGTTCTGCAATATAATTTTCTCTCTTTTATCTTTGTTTTCTTTTTCTCTTAAGGACTGTGTTTTGAAACACAGGTAGTCGAAGTATATAAGAACTTCAGGATGGAATAGAACTTCCACTTTAACCATATAAATCGTTTTGGAAGTTAGTTTGTCCAAAATTACAGCGCTAAGAGTAATCGAAGACGGTGAAACAAAACCAAGCACAACGATGCTTTTATGTACAACATGTATATTAGACCTCCTCGAAATACATAATTATTATCGCCAACAGTACTCTATCTAATACATATACCGTTTATTTCAGTGTTTTTGCGTGTGTTGTTTGACGCACCCAGGGAAATTTATAAAACACAGCGGTTTGTTTTTCATCAGTTTATTCCATTAATGATCTCATAAAACATTAAAAATAATGATTCAATGTTAGCATTTCAAATGTTGTTGATCATAATGGTAAAGGTTTAAACTCAAGGTTATCAATAAAACAGAAAAAATCACTGAAAAGATAGACAGTTCATCAATTAAGTATAAAGTAGTATTCCATCAAGGACAAGACGGCCACGATGGCTAATCGCTCAAAGAGTTCATCTTGATAATAACAAAGTATTTTACCATATCCATATAGATATTACACTATCTTTACACTATAATTTAGTAAAACTTTAACTAATACAATTGTAATTTAGCACGTACCTTTACGTTATTGTGGTTCTTTATTCCGTTAGTGGTTTCGTCAAAATACTGTGTCTTTGTGTTCAGTGTAGATAATGTTTAGTCAAGCTGATTTGATTGAATGAACTTGATTGTTAATTTGTCTTAAGGGACACAAACAAGCAAATAACGGTCTTTTATATTTTCTTGATAAACACTCATAGATGTTCCTCTCGTGGCGGGTCATGTCATCGCAGAAATCTGACTTAACCGTTTGTACGTTGAGTACCTTTAGTTATGTGTGAAATCCTTTTTGTTATACCACACAATGTCTTCTTGACGATCCCGTTCCGCACCTTCTACTAATTACGTTTGACGAATCGGTTGACGAAACAATTGTACTTCGTATATATTCGATTTTTGTTTATTCATGCATAATTCGATATTGATTTAATTTCGTAAAATATTGAACATTAGAATTACTACTTGTACTTTATGACTGCTCTTAACATAATCAAGATCAATTTTTTTATACTTCGGATTACGAGCCTAACATACGAGTATAGGCTGCTGGTCCGGTTAACGGACAACTAGAAACAAATTTAGTCTTCCGATTACTGGATGTGCATCCACGTCCAACTTTTATTGTAAAGTTCTTCAGCTAACTGAGATGAAAAATATACACCATGTAGCTAGATGGGAAGACTGCCACCCAAACTTGTCTCCCTCTCGACTGAATAGAAAAAGGAGACTCTGGGTCTCCCTACCAAGGACCAGACGAGCAGAGACTGCCTTGTCAAAATACAAGTAGGGCTATACATAATTTGCTGGCGACTGTGACTTTTGAAGTCTACAAAGTGTGTTAAAGCAATTATTCATTTATAAAAGATACGCTTCGGAAAGTTATAATTCGTGCAGTTTAATTAGAGACAACAATAATTCAAAATACAAAACCTGTTCGAAAAACCCATCTTTGTCGTAGTCACAAGATTTAAAAAGTTTTTTCAGTCTTTCCTCTTCGCTTGTACTGCCGGAACCACTCCCGGTTCTTGTCTGTGGGTCAAGAGAACGATCCCTGTTATTGTCTCGCATAGTAAGCTCTGCCATAGTAGATCCAACTTCATTTTCTTAAAATATTACAACAAACATTATGCAGCATCACTGCAGGTAACCGGATGTATTGCCTCCTGGTGATCTACATACCAGCAATAGTCATCACGAGCACGGGGAACCAGTGTCTTACCGGATGTTGTCTGACATATTCCAAATGACGGATTGGATCTATGAAGACCACAGAAAGAACCAAGTTCCGGAAACTTCCGCCAATATGACTTAAACAAAATATATCAATTGCTGTTATTACCATTAATTGATAGCCGTTTATTGTAATGCTTTATATATGTGTCATATTTATGTAATAGTAGTTCAAAACTCGATAAGAAATCTCGATATTATCATCCACGTACGGAACGTGTCAATTATTAAAACAACAACTTGCTACAATGTTTGCAAATTACGGTCGCGCTTTGTGCCAGTAACACTTGCTGTCAAAACACCGACAGACACAAAACATTTAGGAACTTATAACATATTATACCGCCAGTGAAAAGTGATAGGAGTTATAAACCTTCTAAAAACTAACATTTTGAATAAACATACATATTGATATAATAATAATTTCGTTTTATGTCTATGATTAATAATGATGACAAAGATGGTTCGAAGTGTCAATACATTTGGTCCGAAGTGTCTACAAATGTACGTGTGTGTGTGCGTGTGCGTGTGCGTGTGTGTGTGTGTGTGGGGGGAGTAATTAGAGTTTTATCGTTGGTACATGATGGGACCCTCGGTTTTAAGTCTCATCCGAAAGACTGTTAGTAATTTTAGTTGGTCAGCTCCGGGAATCGAACCTACAACCCCAAGATTGCAAGTCTCGTGCTCTACCTATTGAGCTAACCGGGCTAACTGGTCCGAAGTGTCTATAAATATGGTCCCAACTGTCTAGTCCGAAATGTCCGTGGTCCGAAGTGTCCGTAATTCCCGCGTACATTCAGGAAATTAGACTGTTATAGAGGATCATTGAGCTTCACATGCAGCACCCCGATGCCACCATATGGACAGCGGGAGACCAGGCTGACATAGATTGGTACTCAAACGTGACCAACAACTAAAACACCGACATAAACCAACAAATCCTAGATATGATTTATGACACAGACTCTGAACAAATGATCAAGTTTCCTGCAAGAGGCCAAAACACCCTCAATCGTTTTCTTGCAAACAGGATTCCTCGTGGTGATGTGCAAACCAATACCAGGAATGAGCGACCACAGCAAAGTCGTTGTCGAAGCGGACGCGCAGGCAGCCAGGAATAAGATTCGGAGACAGAGAGTACTTTGGAGAAAAGAAAATCTTGATGATATGAGGGCTGAAATTCAAAGTGTTTCCAACTTTACACGTATCCACAGTACGGTCATTGACATCAATGACTTTCAACACGGCAGGCTCGTCTATCATGGAAGAAATGATTCCCACAAAGCTAACCTCCAGCTGTTGGTCAACCGCAAGATCAATCGCTTATCACGCAGGAAGACACGAGGATACAAGCGCATCAAAGTCCAACCTCCAAGGGTGTAAGTCCAGAAAGGCCCCCTTCCAGAACAGACCAGTACCAGAACGGCCCACTACCGGAAAGGCTTAGTCTAGGACGGCCCACTTTTAAGTATAACTGTATTATAGTAAAAGCGAATAATAAATCATTGTCGCTGGTCAAGGTTCTCGTGAAATTAATGTTGCACCAGGCACTCGACACTTTGCCACAATATTGTAATGTCCTCCTGGTTAAATTTAACCAACGTTAATACCATTGGGAGCTGGCAGTCCATAACACATTTAGAAATTTCATCTTAACCCTGAGTCTTAAACTGTGTTCGTTTGGGCAGGGCGGGGTCACTACGCACCATACAATACTGTCTTTAAATAGAGAACAATTCAGCATATGAAACATGGTATGCATGTTGGTCTTGACTAGAAGAACACCCTAACTATATGCAGGTCAATAGGATAAAGGCCAAGGTCGCCGTGGCCCTTCTGTCCTAGTCGTAAACTCCTTCCACACTGTTTGCACTAGGAACTTGAAGCTTGCCACAATATTGCTATGTCATCCTAATACAACACTTTAAATCTGACCCCTGGGCCTTAAGAGGTGTGGGTTGAGGACAGGGCGGAATCATGTCCATTCCTACAAAATATATACACTACTGCCTATTTAAAAGGGAATAGTTGAGCATATGCCACTCAAAATTGGTATTCATGTTGGCTATGACTAGTGGAACATCTCTCCCTATATTAAGATCAGTAGGTCTATTGTCACAAGGTCATCGTGACCTTGAGAAGTGAAGTCATTTCCTTCTCCAAAATTAATACGGCGCGGGGATACGAGATGGCGTGCCGTCGGCAAAATTTTAGTTACATACTGACCTTTACACGTGCCAAACAATAACACAATTGATTTACATGATTTAATTATTCATTTGTTGCTGTAATGACAGCTCTGTAAGTAGTCTGTATCAAACAGGTCAACACCAGTTATACCCAAGGTCAGAATAACAGTAGAGCATGTTGCCATTTATCCCATGACTGTCCCCTAATAACGCCCCAGGTCCAGATGAACTCGTACTACGAGTTCTTAAAGAGCTACTCCACAAGAGAGCACAAAACACCGGAAACTAGCAGTGTCCTTCCAGGAAAGCAGTACAGTCGTCGCTCCTGTCTGTAATAAATCAAAGGCCAGTAACTGCATGCCGAATACTCTTACCTGTATTGCTTCCAAAGTATTGGAGCATATTCTGGTTTCTAACATCTTGAAGCATTTTGGCAATAATAACTTGCTAAGCCAGCGTGGCTTTAGCTCTAAGCATAGCCGTGAAACCAAACTTATCAGCTTCACACATCATTGAGAATGGTAAACAAACAAATATAATAATTATAGATTTCAGTAAAGCTTATCCCGTCTGTGTTCCCCAGGGTTCAGTCTTAGTAACTTGTCTTTTTCTGGCTTATATAAATGACTTACCTGACTTAAATACTAGTAAGTCAAGACTGCATAGTATATCTCTCCATCAAGTCCAAATCTGATTCACAAATGCTCCAAAAAGACCTGCATGCTTTTTTCAAACAGTTGGAAAGGGACTGGTCCATGGACTTTAACACGTATAAATGTGAGTTGTTGAGAATTACTCGCAAAAGAAAACTAGGTGTTACCATCAGTAAGGATTTAAACTGGCTTGAACACGTAAGTAAATTCTCGGCCAAAATATATAATTCTCTTCGCTTGATTAACATAAATGTCCATCCCGCAAACAACAAGGTTTATGACTAGAATTATACAACTCAAGCTGAATTATCCAACTGATTAATGCCCTAAACTGACAAACACAAAAATAAAGACGCAAATACACAACTACCTATATAAAATCAGACCAACTCTAATATGCGCAGATCACAACCACCTCATTCCAACAAGAAACCTGCCCCACCTGATTCCTTAGTTCTGGACCCAGTTTTTATCTGAACTCTTTTTTTCAGGAACACTATCCGTATTTAGAATGGCCTCCTTACAGTGTACAGTCCAATCCGAGCCTAAATATATTTCTGAGAGAGTAGCCACTGTGCACCTCATTGAATCTTTTGTCACTCTGTTTTATTTTAATGTAAGCACTATAGTTTTTTATCTTTTCATTTAAAGAGATCTTTCATTCTTAATCCTGTTTCTGACAAGCGCCACCCAGTTGCAATCGTCTATTGATTGTTGGGAGTACTATATTGATGTTTATGTTGACTAGAAGAGACACAGTGATAATCACTTTGAAAGCGTCAACTGTTATTGCTCTGTTTATCAATGGAAGTAACACGTTCCACCGACTTACAATTCTTGAGTGTTTGGATAAAAATGACACGTGATGTTCTGAAGCTGTTAACGATACAATGATGATCTTAAACCAGCTGATACCAGTAGACTATTCTCAGGATATGTGGCGACAACAGGATGCATTATTTTGTAAAGCAATGTAAGTTGAGCTCTTGTGTTTCTTATTTCAGGTGATGGTCAGTTTAGATAATAAAGCATATCTGAAACGGAACTAGTATTATGGTGCCATTATTATATCAAAAGGTGAGAAATCATGCAGCTCATCTTTGGAAATTTTTAATTTGTCATACGACTCTTAGAGTTGGGGCGCCAAAGACTGTTTATGGGGTACTTTGTCGAATGCTTTGCCGAAATCCATAATAATATTTATATCGGTATGGATGGTTCTGAGACCGGTGTAACGTTGTAAACTGACCCCCATAGAATAATGACCCCCGGTCATTATATTATATAGAATAGTGACTCCCTGGTCATAATATTATGACCGGGGGTCATAATATTATGACTCCCCCAAACGTAGAAAAATGATCCTCACATGGATTGTGACCCCTATAGAATAACGACCCCTAACCCAAAACGTAACCCTAACCCATGTAAGGTACACTTACAACATAACTATCCCCACCGATAGGCATCGGAGGAGAATATGGTAATGGCACCCGTCCGTGCGTGCGTCCGTGCGTGCGTACGTGCAACATTTTTTTGTGACCGCAACTCTTCATTCATTATTGAACGGAATTGATTCAAACTTTCAGGGATTACTACTACCGATGCCTAGTTGTGCAGAAAGAAAAAAATGGATTTGCTCCACCTGTTCGGGAGTTATGGCCCTTAAATTCGAACAACATCTTATTGTCATGGGTGTCACAGGTCATAGAACATGGGACTTCCCCACAACCGATTGCATATTTTATGCCTTATATTGATATAATTGTTTTACTTTTTCTACTTAAAAACGCCTGAAAAGTGACACAAATACCCCAAATCAAAGAAGGATGTCTCTTCAACAATATACTGAAATTTGAATAATTTCTAACGACGAGGAGCGTCACAGGTAATAAAACCACTGGGCTACCCCACACCGTTTCGCCTATTTTTGGAGGTATATATAAGTGACATATAGGTGACATAAAGAAGGTTAAAGGTATTTGACATCACTTTCAGGAGTGGCATAAAACATTGTGCTTTTCCACGTATGAATTGCCTTTTACAATCTTGCACTCCAGAAAATGAACTATTTTACCGTCAATAGCATTTTTCGTAATGAGCCCGCAAGCCCATGCTATTACGAAATTAGTGCAACATGTAGGATGCAATAACAAAATGATGTTTCTTCTAAAATTTCGGACAAAATCACCGTTACTATAAGTTCCAGAATGCTTACACTACATTGTACAGAAGGTAAATTAATAATTATATACATGTATGCGTAACATAATGCGATGTCACAAAGTTACGAGGCTGTTAAAGGTACTATCTCAACGAATCTGGGAAAAATCTTGGAAAAATAAAACTTAAGCCTGTTGAAATACTTGAAGCATGATACCTTTATAGGTAACAAAAGATTTAGATCTAAAACATGTTCTAAACAAAAAGTCATGCACCTTTAAAGCAAGGGTTTCGTGATCTATGTTCTAAGTATGTTCTACCGTGTACCTTGAAAGTTGCAGGGGTTTCAAGTTGCAAAAGGATTCCTTTATGTATCCCCATTCCATTAGGTCATCTGCTTCTATTGGCAGGTTTGATACGGCGAAATAATATCCCTTTGGTGAGACTTATCCGCTTTAATAAGCAAGCGCGCTATCATTGCGCCACCGAGGCTCCCAGTCAAGATCTTTCATGTGAGGAAGCTACCAGCTGGCTTGTGGAACGTCAGTGGTTCTACCAAGTGCCCGCCCGAGCCTGAAAAGTGCCCGGAGGGGCACCTGGGGTCTTCCGCCACCATGTAAAGCTGGTATGTCCACACCATAATGTCCTCGTAAAGAGGCGGGAGGGTCATAAAACTGGGAAATAACAACAACAACAACAACATCGGCCTCAGCCGGTATGGCTGGTTTTTAAGATGCGTTGTTATGCTACCGCAATTCGATGAATAGAGTGCATTAAGGTGGTTTGCCAGTCTTCTTTGACGTCGGTCGACGTAATAATGGTCGTAAAGTAAAGATATCGTATTGCCCTGATAATTGGTATTCATATACAAGGACACCTCTCCTTCATTTTGTACGATTCAGATCTTTTATATTCCTTTTTGTTTAGCAAAGGGCTGTTTCGTACAATTAATGAAAAATTGAAGTATCTGGACTAAAAATGGCTTATTTTTTCGCTGCATTAATTCCAAAAACAACATTCGGATGCTCTTGACAAGGAAACAGAATGATATAAGTCAGTATTGTCAATCGGAAATTTCATAAAATGTCACTATGATGGGCGTTAAATGTTTTTAAAAATGCGCGATTCTTTGACCTTAGAGTAGTACCATACGAGCTTCAGTGAACAGGTTGGTCGACGAAAAACGATTCAATTAACTAACGACTTACGCAGTCTTTTTGCTAGGAAAATTCCGAACAAGTTTATGAAATAAAAAAGGGGTCTTTCCGTGAAATATTTCACAAAATGAGGTAGAGTAAATATTTGCATCGTGTGCATCATTGAAGTAGCCTAAGCGTCATTCGACGTAACACAAGTTTCAACGTTACAAAATCTTAATGTAATTGCTGTTTGTGAAAAAATTGACGGTAGGAACCCTATTTTCTATTTCATAAATTTGTTCATATTCATATTCAGTTTAACGCCCTCTTTAAGTAGCCAGAATTGGCTAGTTTTAAGGCAGCGAGGATGCCTGGTTTTCAATCCAGTAACGCGGGGTTGCTTACCAGAACTCCTCTGGTTAGTGGGAAACATGTGTTAATCATTTCCGTAGACCAAATCTCTCACCAAAGTTTGTATGGTGATGCTTTGCATCCCAAAATTTGCGCGTTTTGTTACGTTTAAACGCCTACACAGTGAAACTAATGGAACTATCAATACAAACTTATCATTCTGTTTCCCTTTTCACGAGCATTCGAAAAGTGTTTTAGAAATCATTTAGCACAAAAGAATAAGCAATTCATGCAAAAGAATTCTTAAATATTCACCAGTTGCACAAAAAGCCCGTTGCTAGGCAACGAAATGGAACACGAAAAATCTGAAACATACACAATTAACCGAAGGTCTCATTGTATATACATAGCTTGAGGAATCATGGCAATACGATTATCTTTACTTTTCGACCATTATGGCGTCGCCGACGTCAGAAGAAGACTGGCAAGCCACTTTAACTACAGGCCACATTTTGGCTCGATCATCACAAACTTGGTCACAATATCAACCTTAATAAAATCTAGGTCAAGTCTGGGTCATGTGGGTCAAAAACAAGGTCCATTTTTGCCTGATCCTCACCAAACTTGGTCAAAATGAATATTTTAATGATATCTAGGTCACGTTTGAAACTGGGTTATGTGGGGTCTAAACTAGGTCACGAGGTCAAATCTTAGAAAAACATGTGAATGCTTTAGAAATCACATTTTGACGCGATCTTCACCAAACTTGACCGGGGTCATAAAATTATGACCGGGGGTCATAATATTGTTATCCTATGGAACAACAAAATATTATCTGTTTTCTTTAAATAATGACCCCTGTTATAAGCTGGGATTTTCTTGATCTTTCAACACACCAAATATTTGTACTCTCAAAATAATCCATTGAGTTCATGGACCGTCAATATTAATGAAATGTTTGTATAATGTTGTGAAGTTTGTACCGGTTTATCATTGTCCGAGTAAAAGCGTTCAGATTTACCAGGAACTTGATCTTTTGATACAGAATAATGTCTAAAATGACCATCCGGTACAGCTTCATGGTCGAGTGTAAGAGGACGGGAGGCGGACTTCGGATCCACAGGTCGTGGGTTCAAAACCCGCCCATAACAAGTTTTTTCCATCAAAGTCTCTTCAAACCATAAACACGTGCTTGTCGAGGGACGGTGTCCACAATCATTCCTAACTTTAAATAAAATTTGGTATAAGCTAAGATTCTACCCATAATCTCTATGTTTTCAATAGTGATTGACAGTGATTGATTAAAGAGCTACCCAAAGGCCTGGCTTTCTTTTAGCACATTGATTTAAGCGGTGTCTTTGAACAATGCCACCGCGGTATGAACAAAGGTTATCTGACGTCACTCAGTAGAAAAATGTTGCCTTTTAAGTTGAAAACAACACCAGAAGAATGAAACTTTATCAAGCTGATATGCAATAATGTTGTGTAACGGCAGCAATCGAATATACACAACAAACAATTAGAATGAGTGACCAGTAAAAATGTGATTGGCGTCAGATCGCTGATAGCACATTATGTGAACCTTTCTAGTTTGGTTTTCTTCGGGTTTCAGTGTTTATCAAATGCCATATCTGGAGAAGCAAAGAAATAAATCTTCTCCGTAAAATAGGCTATATTAAAGGCCCAAAATCGATGACAAGCCAGCATATAAAATATATTTCCAAATGTTTCTATTTTCATGAACGCTTTATTTCTAAAGGATGATCTCAATTTCTATCAAGAAAACATGACCAAAATCATTTCAGATGACTAATAAAAGATGATAATACACTGTTTGTAAACAAAACCAAATTAGCCTCCAGCCTAAATATCGGTTCTCTCATTTCTATAGTAACCTTAAACGACTTAGGTATATCTTCTATTATTGTAATACCTCTCTTTAAGTACAATAATGATAATTCAAATGAAAACCATTTTAAATTTCATTTTCAATAGATGTACGCTTATTTCTTGGCGGGGCCTCTAAGTTATACTGATGTTGTGTCAGCTGTAGACGCAGCAGCCGAAAAAACAACAACAAATATAAGCAATAGAAACACGACAGTGACTTGAATTGATATAGAGTATGTTAGTAATAGGTTAGGTGGGGGTCTATATTTTATAGATAAAATCGGGGGGTGGTCATTATTTTATAAGGGGTGTCAGTATTTTATAGAAAAGAGTCACTATTCTATATAAAATAATGACCGGGGTCATTATTCTATATAAAATACTGACCGGGGGTCATTATTTTGTGGGGTCAGTTTACAACGTTACACCGGCTTATATTTTGAATGAAGAAGATACGCTGGATTCCACTAGAATGAGATGGTATAAAACCATGGATAGCACCACCCCAAATAATAAACCACTATATGTATATTAAGATGAATGTTCTTCGTATCACGAAATATCTGTGGTCAACATATTATTCTTCACGGAGACAGCACCATATCTCTAAAGTTCAATTTGTTAATAGGAGCTTAGAAATATCTAACAAGTCCACGGTTATATTTTCACCAAATATATCTTTAGCGAAATATTACCGCGTTTTGTTTACAATTCGGAGTATCAAAATATCATAATGACTAAGGCCTCATAGGATATGTCTAATGGTTGGTTACGCAACTGAGAATTAGCTGAGCTTCACAGAGCTGCGAATGCTTGCCCGTAGCTAAAACGAATGGCAATGTCTCGGATAAATGAACGTTGTCGCAAAAGCAAATAACACAACAACTTCATAAAAACATTTTGCTATCGAATTAAAATGAACAGTCAAAAGTCAAGGAGTTTCTCTACGGATAAAATGCTTTTCTTTTCGCCAAATGTATTCACACACTCACTGACAACCGATGGTAACATTGTTATGTTAAAATCTCTCTTCCGTGTTCGAAACAAGCCGAGGTAAGCTCGATGATTGCGTAACGATCTGCAGTTCTTAAGGTGAGATTTGCGACTCTCGCTTAAGTGACCTAAATATAACGAAGGTGTAAAAATAGAGTTGGTCTATTATCTGATAAATTGTTCTCGTTTTCTGTACTCGAAATTTGAAATCTAAATCTAAATGCCCATCTTACATACATACTTAAAGTTGCATGTGCTTTTGAAATAAACAGGTTGACTTGTAAGCTTACAATCCGACGGATCATCTCAAACATATAACTTAACATCAAATTTAGTATATAAAATAATAGGTTTCTTTAACTGCTTCCATCAACAAATGTATATATCAATGAGTTGTGACCATAAATAAGATGTAGGACATACATGTAATATTCCGAGACAGCGGCGCTTTTCGGGTAACTTACTACATGAGGTCAGTTTATTTCTTGTTTGAACGTAGCTTATTTCTTCTTCAGAATAATGTTGTACGTCCAGTCTAAGTTACAGGGGTGCGGTGTGATTAGCATTTGACATCACACTATACTGTGTAAATTTACTCTGTATTCTTCTGTTGATTCATGGGCTATTCGTTGAGGGCTCTTATCTCACAGACAAAGACTGACGCAAGCACGCACAGCACAATCAGGTACAAGGAAACACAGTGAAAAGAGGAGGCGCCTCATTACAAAACGTATTGTAGCATTGCAAAACATGTAACAAGTACTTAAATGTAGACTATAGTCTGAATGTTCATGCTCAAAATCAGAACGCCTCATACAAACATATTTTCCGTTTTGCTTTTCTACTAACTGGTAGAGTGACATTTACAAGCGTAAGCAATGAAGCAAAGTTTTTCTAACGGCAAAGTTCCATTGTATGGGGTATGCTGTTTTCAAAACAAGAAACCATTTAATAATCTGAGGATTTTGAAATTCCATGTTCTTTAGCCTGCCGCATAAAAAAAATATCCTGTTGTTTCTTAGCACCAACTTTCAGCGCGCGTTTGTTGCGTTTGTCCGGCGTGAGTCTTGTTTGACTCGCATAAGGCGAAATGATAAACACCACAGTATAATTTTCATCAGTTTATTCCTGCAACAATCCAATATACATTGAACTCATGATATAATGCCAACATTTAACATTCAAATATTGCTTGATCATAATAGTTTGATTGAATATACTCAAATCTTAAAAATTAAACAACAAAAAACACTAAAGAGATAGACAGTGCTTAAATTAAGCAAATGCAAATCATAAACTAGTGAATTCATGCAACGATCAAATAGAAGTGCTGAAGTTAAAACAGATCTTAACCCCACGATCTGGTCATATCCAAATTGAAAACGTTCAAACAGGACTGAGTCATTGAACAAAGGGTTTTTCAATCATTCAATCATGACTTTTGCACTCCTTGTAAGTATGTCGTTTCACATTATGCCATTATATGTTTTGAGGGACTGTTCAAGTTCATGACTCAATAATTGTATCGATAACGGCGCACTATTGTCATTTAACGGGTAGATGTTTTCATTGGCTTTTTTAATCGTGCCGTTTTTAGTACAGTGGTAAACAGTTATTTTTCTGTAATCTGTTTCATTGAAATATTTTCTGTCTACCCACGTCTCGCTGGTAAAATATCCGCTAAACTTGGTAGGAGATACATTGCTCGTTAATTCAAATGTTCTTCTAGGTTGATCAAATGGAAGAGTTTAGTTACCATCACTGTATCCGATTGAAAATCCAATAATTGATATTTCAGGTTACTGACTATTCTGATGCAGTAACACCTGAAACGACACAACACTTCATTGAGCCATTGTACCATGAATTTTCAGCATGTACACCGTTTATTTCCGCTATTTGTTTTTGTTACCTTTATTGAAGCGTTGTACCGCAAAGTTTTATAAAGCAAGCATTTTTCATATTAATTTTCTCAAAGCTGGATGAACATGTTTCTGTGGAATGAACTTCTGTTGATCTTATTGATTGTGGATGGTTTCAGGATTATTTATCTTACTATTCATTGTTGACTGCAGCTGGCCCCCAGGTGTATGCCAAGCAGAGTATTACTCAAAACGCTGTTCAGTCCTATTTACCTATGAAGGAACCCAAACACGAGGGTTTGCCCGGTAGATGTTGGGAATTTGCGTCCTGTGCAAATGCTTTGTCCACGAATCACTCAAGGAGTTGCACAAGTATTTCCTTTTTGTTATTTCTGCATTTATATCAAAAGATTTGTGGAGCTTTTTGGTAAGATAGACAATCTAGACAAAATAAAATATATCCATGTAACGCCTACGACGCAGGCAAACAGTACCTGTAAAAGTAACCGTTTTATTTTAGGAGATGTCGTGGATACAATCAGGAGGACTTTCAGTAGGCCCTCTTTGTCTAATATGGCTTTGACCGCTTTGACCACTCTAGGAGCAAAGTCCGATGGCAGGATACGCAAGAATATATAAACTGGTTTCTCCAATCTGAAAAATATCGAAACCACAAATTATTTACAGGGAATTAAAATAACGATTACAGTGCATACATCCCACATGTCCAAAACATGAGTGTTATATTGTTATATATAAACGAGACAGCTTTTCCTTTTCTATCTTTTTGTATATTGGCTGACAAAATCTTTCAAGGTATACGACGTTGTGTTAGATTTAAGATAAAATTAGTTAATTCGTCAGATAAGAAGTAGAGGGTAAATCCGAACACATTCCAGTCAGATGCATAAAACAACTTTGACATAATATTTCATTTACTGCACTTTACAACTTCCGGCATTTAATGTACAAATAATTTTCGCTGCTGAACATTGCCCGGAGCTACATTCCTATTTGATCTTATAACACTTGATAGCGACACACAATGCTGCTCGAAGAGGTACAGGTTGTTCAAACTAGAGTTCTAATAAGACCAGCATTCCTCAGTAAAACATGAGTTCACAAGCTATGAACAGCATTGAAGTGGAATTTATAGGAGCTGTTTGCTACTAGCGTGTTGTGTGTCCTAAGGAGTAATCAGCCTTCATCAGTACATTAATTCATGATTGGGTCCTAACACACTTACTCAATGCAGAGACTGTTCAAATGCGATACCTACTCCTATCACTATAAACTATTATTTTTTGAGTCCCAACGTGAACAGCCTTTCGTGGCTGCAAAAGTGTTCATATTGAGTCATAATCTTGCTATAACTATGAGACAATACGGACGCTTTGATACTTTCGAGTGCCACTTTACTTTTCGATTAAATCTGGCCACCACCTGGTCCCAACCGTAAGATTGGTACATGTAAACTGTGTTATATATCATCGAGAAGTTCGATATCTACGATTAAAATGTTTATAGAAGTTTTTAGTCATAAAGTACGAATTAAGAAAGATAATTTGAACTCTGCTTGAAATTTTGAGAAATCACAGAAGCAGTTTTCAAGCAAAAATATTTCCTTTAATAGCTGTGCGAATGGGGAGACCCCGATGGGAGGGCCCAGCTTTGAACCAGAGGAACATGATAAACTGGCTTGAAGCGGTGGGCCCGCACAGGAAGGCATTCCACAGTGAGATATTTGTTCGGTTTTGCCATAATCGGGCCAGCGTTCACTAGCTAAGAGATTCAGTTCTTTGATTAAGGCTATAAAAATAGGCCGACTGGTAGAAGGGAATAGAGACAATAATACAAACCACACATTTAAAGGCAGACGACGGGCATTGGAGTGCGCTGGTTAATCAGGACAGTTCACCACGAGTACGACCCCATTTGCAGTTTGGTAAAAGCCATTTAATGACTAAATAATAAATAAATACTATCATATCATTTTCTAAACATTTCTACAATTATATAGGTTGTCGTTAAATAATGACGTAACACACACAATCAAAGAGATGGCAATGATATTCCATAACGGATAGTATCCCAGTTGGATTTGTTTCCATGGTGCATGTATTTCTGACTGGCTAGAACCGTTATCGCATTATATCAAACTGTGTTTGTGCCCATGTTTTCATCAGACCTTTCCCATGGAGGTGTAGAAATTAACGGACGATAATAAAAACATCAGCCACTTCAGGAGTTGATCTATACCTGCAATTGACAAAATGTCCCAGAAATGGGGATAATTGAAAAAGCTATTATAGTTGTGCTTCCTGTCATTGTGCTCATCCGTTATGAGAATTTCAAGTTATTCATGGGAAAGCCAATTTGCTTTACTGCGGCCATAACAATTAAATCAAGGAGATAATTAAAAGGATAAAGCCAGGCTTGGCCCCATTTCCGCCCGGAGCACTGGGCTTCCCCCTTTCTCATTGTAGCCTGAGTGGACACCCATTCACTTTAAAAGTTAAGAAACAGACAAAGAGAAAAATATATAACAGAGAGAGTTAATTAAAAGAGTAGTAAACCAAAATGAAAAGCTAGATTTGTGCACACTGCACACTTTGCTTTAACTTGTTGTGCTCTATCAGTAGCATGCACGGTTTCAAGTGATTCCACTTGGTAAATTCGTTTTGAGAGGCATTATAAAGGAAGTTAATTCTTTGGAGACAACTATCCTTATAATTGTAAGACTTTCAACTGACAATAACCAATTTATGATAATTCCCTTATAATAAAATGATTCGTTAAGAAAATAACAGATACCTTTTGCTGTACAGCAACATGACTGCTAATATTTACTATAAAATGTCTATGTCCCTTCATTTAGTCTGGTCTAATATTAAGTTTCGCCTGATTATATAATTTGCATTTTTGCTACAATTTGCTGTAAAACAAAGTGACTGACGTGTACTTTTTGACCAGATACAATAACACATAAGGCTTTGACTGTCCTATATCACTACCGTGAACTTTACAGAGAGATATATGTAATACATGTGGCTCATTAAACCTTCTGCAATAATGATGTGAATGTAATAAAAAAAACGTAAAAGTGCCTCCCATATCAAGCTACTTAAAGAGCCAGAGCAATAAAACACAATTCTGGACACGGAATTCCAAGATAAAGAAGTTTTTGATATTTCTTGATGGATTATATGGGGAGAAGTCCTAAATTTGCCTTGCTTTGATATCATCCTTTGAATAGTTTAAGCATATGTAATTACAGTCTTGATAAGGCGAGTGATTTCTGAAGAGATTTTCCGCCGCTAACAATTGCCGTAGCTGTTGGTGTTCTACAATGACCAAATACAATTTACAATGCTCTTGTGGCAACACTAATAAAGGACAATACTCAAGAGATTATTTCTGTTTAGTTTCATCCATATGTATTTGTCAAATGGTTTCGATTCAGGTTGTTTTTTTAAGGGAAACAGCTGCCGACAGAGATAGTGTGTACGCATTGTAAGACAGGTTGCGATTTGTTACTTCTAGAACCAGAATGTCATGTGACGGAACCGATTCTGAATAGAACGATTCCCTTTCTTGGGACAAGGTCAGCTCTTTATTAAAGATTAAATCATAGTGATAAAATGTATCTATGAAATAATATATAAAGTATGCACCAAATTGGAATATCACATGCAGGGATCACGCTGTTGATGACAAGTTTCTGATCTGTACGCAATGACTACAGCAATTCTGCTTGAAATCCAGAATAAGAGGAGTTAATTCGGGGATGTAAAAGGGGTAATCTTCGAACGCTTCAGAAGTGCTTTTTTAGGAATCAAATCTCGGACAGTTCAGAACTACCGTCGAACCCGTCTTTCGGAATGAGATGAATTGCTAGTAGTTCAGAAAA
>JAFMSR010001420.1:0-28198 GCA_022818135.1 Saxidomus purpurata | reverse complement strand
CAGGTTTTTGGCAAGTAGCTGGATGAGAATGATAAGAATAAAACTGCTTTCTCCACATCTGCAAGCGGGCTCTATCATTTTAAGGTGCCATTTGGTCTTGTTAAAAGTCCTGCCACTTTCAAAGGGTAATGGAAGATGTTTTAACAGGTCTACAATGGGTCGAATCACTACTTTATTTGGACGACATCATTACTCCATGGAAGTCTGTGGAAGAATCACTCATGAGGTTAGAAAATGTCTTTTAAACGTCTACAAGATGCCAATCTGAAATTGAAAAACATCAAAATGTTTGTTCTTTCAAAATCTATCACGTTCTTAGGTCACGTAGTTTCTGAAGATGGCATCAGCACAGATGATAGTAAAATATCAGCTGTCAAAAACTGGCCTACACCGTTAAATGCTAAACAGGTTAGGAGCTTTTTAGGTTTAGCTTCCTACTACCGAAAATTTGTCAAAGGTTTCGCTGAAATAGCTAGGCCGCTGCATAAAATTTGTGAGAAAAAGTCAAAATTTGTGTGGATTGAAAATTGTCAAAAGCTTTCAACTTACTCAAAGAAGCATTAACCACTGCTCCTGTCCTTTCCTTTCCGCAATCTGATTGTCAGTTCATTTTGGACACCGATTCGAGTAATGTATCTACTGGAGTTATCTTGTCGCAAGAACAACATGGAAGAGAGCATGTCATAGCCTATATGATTAAATCTATGAATAAGCATGAGCAACAATATTGCATAACTAGAAAAGAACTCTCTCGCTGTAGTTAATGCATTAAAGCATTTCCACCATTATCTTTTATGGTCAAGAGGTTTGATTGAGAACCGACAACTCTGCTGTAAGCTAGATGAGAAATCTTAAGACGCCGACTG
This sequence comes from Saxidomus purpurata, assembly GCA_022818135.1. Taxonomy (NCBI): domain Eukaryota; kingdom Metazoa; phylum Mollusca; class Bivalvia; order Venerida; family Veneridae; genus Saxidomus; species Saxidomus purpurata. The sequence continues at coordinate 27,332 of JAFMSR010001420.1, read as the reverse complement.
GTCAAACTGCGCGCTGGCTCCAAGAACTTGGAACATATAATCTTAATGTAGTACATAGGCCTGGCAAAAGCCATAGCAATGCTGATGCTCTTTCGCGAATACCTTGTAAATCATGCGCGAGACAGCAAGAAATCAGTGACGAAAATGAGAAAAATATAGTTGATACAGATGACAATATATATGATGAACTTGGTAAAGTTTCTCGTGTGACTACAAGAAGCAACTTAGCTGAAGAAGCTCAAATTGATTTAAAACCACATCAACTGCAAACACGCCATTTTTTATTTTGAGAAAAATCTTGTAATTAAGAAAAATAGACGAAACCCGTGGTTAAAGTTGTTGTTTTGCAGTTTTATGCACCTTATCTTTGGAACAATGTTTAAACAAAGTGAAAGCAGACCTTACATAACTTCCTTTTAAGTAAGATTCAATAGTTGTTGTATGGTGATTGTATTAAGTCAGTATTCATTGACTGCAGGTATGGAAGAGGTGTGCTCTATATTATTGTTATGCTCAGCTTACAACACAGTGTAAAATGTCTTGTTTTAGTAAACAAGAGCTGGGAATGTCTTCACATTGTCTACCCGTTTAACATGTCAAACAGCTGAACAGTTTGATGCAAGATACACAAGGATACACTTTATTAACTGCAGCTGTGTACACATACTTTGCTGCAGGGCATGCAGACTATGCATGGTATAGTCTGCAGCCCTACATACTATGCATGGTATAGTCTGCAGACATGCAGAGTATGCATGGTATAGTCTGCAGCCCCACATACTATGCATGGTATAGTCGCAGACATGCAGAGTATGCATGGTATAGTCTGCAGCCCTACATACTATGCATGGTATAGTCTGCAGACGTGCAGACTATGCATGGTATAGTCTGCAGACATGCAGAGTATGCATGGTATAGTCTGCAGACGTGCAGAGTATGCATGGTATAGTCTTCAGACCTGCAATTACAGAATACCTGTTCTTTATGGTTGTACATATTTTGCTTCAGGCATGCAGAGTATGCATGGTACAAACTGCAGACAGACAATGACTTTAAGAAGTAAATGCAGTTACTTATTTCTTGTGTAGGGGATCTGGTTCATCAACTGCAAAATTGTATACTACATAAAGTAGTTGGACTATTGATGCAGTGTATTATCTGCTCAATGTGACCAACGGATGTGCTGTTCTAAAATAGTCTGTACACTCCATGTGGTTAAGTCAATGAATTTGGAAATGCGAGTGTCTGACATAAGACCCACAGCGCACCAAAGGCACCGTGTCACAAATATAATGTGACAACAGGCACTAATGTGACGACAGGCACTAATGTGACGACAGGCACTCAGGATTGCAGAGCCTTGTCTGCCAAACACTCACATTCTCAAATTGCCATTGCCTGAAAAGACGAGGCTTTTCCCTTTATGCTGTCAATTATGGCACTTCTAACATATATTGAGAGTTACAGACAGACTAAACCTCTTCATATACCTTGCCCACTAGACACCAGTTGATAATATTAGTTTGAAACATTTAAGTAAAACAAACCTAATCAAGCAAACTCAAAATTTAGATACATTCAACAAACAACAATTGCCAAAGTTGTCATTTTTAATGTTTTTTATTCTATACTATAACACACACTACATTTCGTTCACTTACATTTTGCCCTCGTGTATAATCCAATCAAATGCTTTACAATTTATAAAAATTTAATACCACTAATTAGTTAAATTTGTTTTTGTAGGTAGGGTAGCCTAAAAGGGACAAGCCTAACCCTCTATTTCTTCAATAAAAATACTGGGGTCGGCCGTAGACGCTCTTTCATGTTCGTTTCAACCCAGTTAAGCAAGATATATTATGGTCTGTAGGTGTAGGCTAGATGGATGTTCAGTAGAACACTTGTGTCGCCCTCTTACACTTTGTCAGAATAACCAATAATTCTTTTGACAAAATCTGAGTACAAAAAGGGGCATAACTCTGTCAAATATGGCCTTGACCAACAAAATTTTGCGGCATCACAACCCTTTGACATAAGCAATACAATTTGAAAGTTTGATGAAGAAATCTTAAGAAATGGCAAAGTTATAGCCAACATTAAGTTGTTGTGACAAAATCTAAGTACTAAAAGGGGCATTACTCTGTTAAATATGACCTTGACCTACAAAATTGGCGGCATCACAACCCTTTTGACATAAGCAATCAATTTTGAAAGTTTGATAAAGACATCTTAAGATTTGGCAAAGTTATAGCAAAAATCTAAGTATAAAATATAGGAATAACTGTTTTGTAATTTCGATATTTGCGACTGTATATACGGTTTTTAATGGTCGCAAATATTCCTAAAGGGCGACACAAAACTGTTAGTGAGTTATAGGTTAATATTACAGGAATTAAATTTTGTAAACAGACTTATTGTAGTATTGAAATTTCAAAGATTAAAGTTCATACAAAGCATACCTAACTAGATACTTAATTAAAACATATCATTCTTGCATCTGCCTCTTAAATCTGAAATGTATTTTTTCACACTAATGTTGTACGTTAAATTATTGACAAGCTTAAAGTTTCAGTTCATTTTGCTGCTAACTTCTAAAACACGACTGTCTTTCTAAACAATATTTAGGAACTTTCTTCACTCCCACGATATGACAATGGCTCCTGAAATGAAAAAAATAATATGTGGTAATAAGAGAATGTATGTAGAAAGAAAGTTGAACAATACATGCTATGATAACATGAGACTCAGTTGGCAATATGTTGCTCATCAGAGCATGCTGTATCTTATTTGGTCAACATTCAATTCTATGAATTACTGTTTTACTTTAGAACCAGTTACTGTTACTGTTTTGAGAGAAAAATGTTCAACCTATTAATGATTTGACTAAAGAAGCACCAAATCAGATGACAGAAGAAGTGATAATAGCGACCATTATGACCCACATTCAAAATTGGCATTGATATCATGAAGATAATTATTTTTAAATTTTTCCTGATGATTGCTGGTCAAATGTGACCCATGTGGTTATATTATAGTAAGTGAAGTTAGACTCATCTTCTGCAGACACTATATGAGCTATTTCAGCTAGAATAAAAATGGAAGCAAAATCTTTACATGAAATATTTAACGGAACAGACAATTTAACTAAGAGAGATAATTAACAAGAGGGCCATGCCAGACAGTGAACGATCCTAATAGCTCCGAATATGTGTAGTTGTTCAAGGCTGGACTTGTTTCTTTCTTCTTTTCTATTTCTATTAAACAAGGACCTGAAGATGGCTCTTTATCGCTCAAGTGGGTCTGCGACTTATGACAATATGTGACCAAACTTCCAACTCTAAACTTTATATCATAAACACAAACATTCTGTTTGACCTTGACAAGGCACAACTTTTGATCGATTTACATGATGATTTGGTTGCAAATGTCACCTGTATGGCATACACAAGGTTTTCAACCGGGTGACCTAGTTATTAAATTCAGAGTACCCATATTCATACTCCACCTACATTTCATCAAGACAATCATACTAACAAAGTTCCATGAAGATACAATGAACAAGAGGGCCATGATGGCCCTTTATCGCTCACCAGAGTACAACTGCTTTTAACAAAGTTGCTAGAAATCATCAAAACAACCTTTCTGACAAATTTCCAGGATATTTGGGCTGAAAATTGTTACCTCTACTGTGTTAACAAGATTTTTTCCACATTTGGGCTGTGTGACCTAGTTTTTGACCCCAGATGACCCATATTCGAAATTGAGCTAGAAAATCATCTTAACAACCTATCTGGACAAATTTCCAGGATATTTGGGCTAAAAATGTTACCTCTAGAGTGTTAACAAGGTTTTTCCATATTCACGCTGTGTGACCTAGTTTTGACCCCAGATGACCCATATTCGAACTTGAGCTAGAAATCATCTTAACAACCTTTCTGACATATTTCCATGATATTTGGGCTGAAAATGTTACCTCTAGAGTGTTAACAAGGTTTTTCCATATTTGGGCTGTGTGACCTAGTTTTTGACCCCAGGTGACCCATATTAAAAACATGAGCTAGAAATCAACAAAACAACCTTTTTGACAAATTGCCAGTATATTTGGACAGAAACAGTAGCCTCTAGAGCCTTAACAAGATTTTTCTATTTTTAGGTCATGTGACCCAGTTTTTTCATCCGAGATGACCCATATTTGAACTCGTCTGAGTAATTACTGGGACAAACATCCTGACCAAGTTTCATGACAATTGAGGCAAAAAATGTGACCAATAGCAGTGTTTTTTGGGGGCCTTTTTCGGGGCGAAATTCGGCCCCATTCCCCTCCAAAATTAATATATATTTTTCCCCATTTTTGACAAAAATTCCCCTCAAAATGTTGAAAAAAAATTGATTAATTTAACCAGGAGTTGGCCAAACTTGTTATAAAAACATAAGATTTCATAAATTAAAGCACCAGAATAATTTCTTGCAACTATCTTGACACATTACATGAGAAATAGTCGGGCGAAAATCGCCGATTTTTCGTTTGTCACCTATTTTCGCGACCCCGATTTTTGTTATTTTTTCAACGAAAACAGTTTTCCAAAGATGAATAAAGATACTAATACAATGTTTTCAATTGAAAATAGAAGTATTACTTATTATTCACGTGTGTTTTAACACCTATGCTGCTAAATAAATGTTCCTGACACCAGATTTTTATATAAAATTTTGTTTTGTTAAATTCTTATGTCCTCTCTTTATATTTGGCAAAAGAATAAAGTCATTTACATACTTGATAGTTTTGGTTCTTTATAATATAACATTTTTAAACAGTATATTTTATACATTTTCTAAAAAATTCCCCTATTCTGGCAAAATGACGTAAAATTCCCCTCGTGACGGGCCCCGCCACCTTTCCCCTCAGACTGAAAAAAACACTGAATAGAGTGTTAACGAACTAAGTGGGGACGGACAACTGACATTCATCGATCCTAGTAGCTCACCCTGAGCCAGCTCAGGTGAGCTAAAGATGCAACCTCTATTGCATACACAAGGTTTTTCTATGATTTGACTGGGTAACCTAGTTTTTCACCCCAGATGACCGATATTTGATCTCGACCTAAATTTCATCAAGGGGATCATACTGACAAAGTTTCATGAAAATCAAATGAAAAATGAAAACTCAAATGCATACACAAGGTTTTTATATGATTTGTCCTTGTGACCTAGTTTCTGACCCAAGATGTCCCACATTCTGAACATGGTGTTGTGCATGACACAGGGTATGAGTAGCAATTTTTCAAGCTTTTTCAAAATATTGACCGTGACCTTGACCAACTCACCCAAAAAAAGAAAGGGATCATCTACATGTTGCAGGCAATATTCTGAGCAAGTCTGATGAAAGCTGAATGAAAATTGTTACATGCAAAGTGCTATCAAGGAAAAGCTAACAGAGGTCATTGTGACCTTGACTTTTGACCCACTGACCCCCTACATATTGGAGGCAACCTTCTGAGAAAGTTTCATGATAGTCAAATTTGAAAATTTTGACCTGTACAGTGTTACAAAGGGAAGGTTTACGAACAGATGTACGGACAAGTCAACAGACAAACCACCATGGCATAAGTTCTGCCGAACGTTACCTCTAAAAATCACTACTTTTATTTGTTGTGAGTAAAATTCTCACGTATAGGTCATAATTTTTTTTTGAAACAACATGATTAGGTACCTGGAAAGACACACCAATTGTTGTTTTTTTCTGAAATTAGCTGCGAACAGAATCCCTCCATGTCTGCTACATTGTCAAACAATTCACTTGTAATTTACTGAAAATAAAAAGAAAAAATTTCAGCATTGCAACTTACACATAATATATATCACTTTCAATGAACTTTCAAGTTTACATCACCTTCACTGGACTTTATGTTTACATAGAAAAAAATTACGTGGACATTCCAGGAAAACAAGATTTTTCTATCAAATAATGTTATAGAAAAGTTCCTCAGAGTATTCATGTTTATAAGCAACACCGTAAGAAAATACTATACAACTTTTTAAAATAATAATAGTAAGGAATTTGCTAGCTTACAGATTTAGGAACAAAGAAAGTACTTATGTCTGTATTTGAATTTAAAAGTGGATATTACACTAAAAATAATATTCAACTGACCATCAATTGACTAGTATATACAACAATAGAGGGAACAGACAAAACAGTCAAAATTGACTTACATTTACCTCCCAAAGGGTAGATTTAATTGTACATTACCCTTATTTCATCAATTATAAATTTTACCACATTGGAGAATTAAGTCATTTTTTGCATCAAAACATACAAAAAAATATCGCAAAATATTCAGTTGACCACACTGAGTATTGACCACAATGTGAGAAAATTTTCAATTAACCACAATGTGACATAGAGAGTGGCTAGATGAAACAACCAATACTGATGTATATATAATATTGACAACTTTGGAGGTATTGACCAGGAGATCTAGCTGAACTTTACTTTTTATTTTTAATGCTATCAATTTGAATTGTTTATTCATTATTCATATTAAGACAACCAAAAGTGATCATAAAATATTCATTTTACCACCAATCGGCCATATATTGACCACTTAGGGATTATTGACCGGGGTGGCTTTGACCACACAACACTGCAAATAAGACCATGTATATTTATTTTTGTTCTGAAAATCACCATCAAACTTGCTACACATGTAACATAATGCATTATATCAATTCCGAAATGAAAGAGAAACAAGTCTTCAATTGTTTTTAAGCAAGTTAACTCACATACCAATGTGTTTTCCATGCAGCTGCAGAATATTTGGCTTCAGAGCAGCAGTTGTCAGGCAGAGCAGGATGTGAAAATGGTTGAGATGACACCGTGTCCAGTCACAACAATAATTCACGGTGACAAAACGTCACCGTGACCGGACATCCCAAGTACGGGTGTTCCGAGGTATTCTTTGGACGACTATATTGTTTCCGGACGGAGTAAAAACCGTTATCTTACCATGAAAATGCGCGACTTTGCTCTTTGTCAATAGCGACCCAAAAAAATATAACCGATTATTTTCTTAAGGTGCGGGCGGGAGCCAATAATAAAAAAATAATATTTTTTTGTGTTTTAGAAAAAAAAACGTGCGGCAATCCCGATGACCAACTTATTAATTTGGTGTGGCCTTACAAGATAAATTTATTGATTTTGCTGTAAAATTTCTGTATTTCAGTGTTGCATCTTTAACAGTTTCTTATGTGGCTTTTTTTATTCATTTCAGGTAAAAACAACAAGACCGTGAATGAAGTGATTTTTGGAGTACTTAAAGGCTTTTTTTTTAACTTATAGCTAAATAACAATGTTTTGTGAAGAATGAACTGGTTTCGAGAAACATCAATGCACAATTGACCAAATATTCTTGTTGAAAAAACTGGTGGATATGTATTTAACAGGCAACAAAAAAACTGTTTTGCGCCTTTGTAGATAACAGCAAAGCGACATTGGGCTCAATGAGTCATATTGCCTTATGGCGTAAACTATTAAGTTGTATTTCATCGATGGTGAATGTTTTTAGCTAACCGTTAAAGGTGGTCAATCATATTTAAGCAACATCTGATGACAATTTTTACTTTTTGTATATTCTGTTAGAGATTTATCTAAGGAACAAGAAGACCCATTACATAGAGTTAGATCCCTATTCGAAATTTACATTTTATTTACTTTTATAAAATTTTGTTATTACTCCACTTTATTAATTTGAAAGTAATTAAAAAAGTTGATTATTTCTTTTTTATTTCAATATAATTTCTACTTTTACATTTGCATCGGATAGATATACAAATATTTTAACATTCTGAACCAAAGGCAAGTTTTAAAACTACGTGTAGCTTCTGAATTCATTTATTTCCAATCTATTTTGGGTGCGCAACCAAGATAGGTAAAGGGAGGTAATAATATTTTTTTCAAACTTGCATTTCTAATGAATTCCATCTAAATAATTATATAATTTTTAATGCAAACATTTTACAACTATAATACAATAGGTTTTATATTTATATCTTTCCTTAGGCAAAGTATGTGTATCAAATTTGTACTTATGATAAAATAACTCTTTTTTTCTCATTCTAGAGAAAATCAAATTTTAAAAATACCTGCAGTGAAAATCTTACTTGATTTAAGCGCTAAGTGAACATAAATTAGTGTAATTGATCAGTGGCTGAGTGCAATATTAAAAGCGGTTGTAGGCCTACGTCCGGCTTATCTAGAGCGTAGATAACGGTCGCAAAATTTAATCGGAGTGCATATTAAACGAGACGTAGCGTAAGTCAAGTAGTAAATCTAGCACGAAAGTCACGACTGCTATGGAGTAGGCGTAACTACAGCGTAGTTGAATTTTTATATACATTATCATATCAAATATCAGTAAAGGCAATGTTTTGGGTGTAATAGTCTGTTGGAGACATATGGTTTTGTCTTGGGGTGTCCATCTGTTTGCTCGTCTGTCTGTAATATAGCGTTTCAAGTGATATCTCTTGAACTACTCGGTTCGTACGGTCGCAAAATTTAATCCGAGTGCATAAACGAGACGTAGCGTAAGTCAAGTAGTAAATCTAGCACGAAAGTCACGACTGCTATGGAGTAGGCGTAACTATATAAAGCGTACTTGATTTTTTATATACTTTATCATGTCAAATATCAGTAAAGGCAATATTTTTTGGTGTAATAGTCTGTTGGAGACATATGGTTTTGTCTTGGGGTGTCCATCTGTTTGCTCGTCTGTCTGTAATATAGCGTTTCAAGTGATATCTCTTGAACTACTCGGTTTTAGAACAAAATCTTAAGATATCAAGATGATATACGGAACTCCTGTTTCATCCGGCTCGGTTCGAGGGTAAGGCAACATTCGGCTTTAAATCTGTCTTCTGTCTTCCATGAAAGCCTTAAAGTAATTAAAAAACTTCACCTGATCAACTCAGACGTTTAACAACTACAGTTTGTACTGATTACATGTATTTACATGTAATTGGTTTGATCTAAAGAAAACGTTTGAAGAAGTTCGAGTCTCAAGTACAGTTTACATAGTTGTGAAACAAACAGACAGACCGACTGCCAAGCCAAACAACTGCCGAAACTGATTTCTAAATACCCTTTCCCATATACCCTCTTAAAATAAAATTACAGCGAAATCCGTATAGGGGCATTCTTTTGTCAACTTCGCTTATGAAATCCTTGTTAACTAGACGCAATATATGTTATAGTTCAACTATAAAACGTTGTAACATTCAGCAAAATATTTCTTTATACGACTATTAAAATAGATATTTCATTTGAACAGTGAAGAGCTAGATCTAATACTTTTAGTTACATGTTGCAACTATTTCAGAGTTCATTTTAAATCTAAGAAATTGTTAAGTACCTAGACATGTTGATATTCTCGTATTCATACAAAACAGGCAATTTTAAATTTAAGAAATACTTTTTGTAAAAAAAGTGTTATATTTCTAGCTATGTTCCCATTATTTAAAACAGATTATCTTAACATATGCATATAAAATCTCATGCATTGAAACAAGAAATACAATGATTTTGCACGAGAAATATGTGGTACAATAATTAAGACAGTCGTAACCCGGGCGTATCTACAACGGACGTACGCTCGCTTTATGCACTCGCCTTAAAATCCCGTTGTACGACAGGATTAGTTACGCCAGCGCAGACCGTTTACGACAGCGCAATCTACGCCTTCTTTATGCACTCGGCCACAGATGTTTAAGTTTCAAACAAATCTGTAACATGGCCAAAATCTGATTGACCACCTTTAGTTTAGTATATATGATCAGGTTTGTCATGTGTTCAAATTGATTGAAAGTGTTTGATTTTTTCTAGTCTAACAGGGTGGAAATCTATCTCCTGTTTTGATTTAATTACTTTGTGCCAAGTTTAGCTTAACGGATGAATAATTGTCCGTCGTCCGTCGACATCTCCTCTGAATACCAATGTTGATGAAACTTGGCAGGGATGTTCCTTGCCTGAAGCTCTACCAAAGTTGCTCAAAGAATTCCATTCCATGCAGAACTCTGGTTGCTATGGCAACAATTAATGTTCCTCTATTTAGTTTGTTCAAATCAAGCCCCTTGGATCAAAATTGACCACGCCTGTGTGTGTGAGGGGGTCCCTTTACTTTATATAGAGTTATAGGAAAATCTAAGCTTCCAATGAGTTCCTATAGCAACCACTAACTTCTCAAGCAACCACTGACTCTCTTAGCAGCAGGTGCATTAGAACTCAGATGAGCGATATAGTGCCATCATGGCCCTCTTGTTCTTAAATTACCCAAATGAGTTTATTTTACAAGAGCCCGATAGTCCATAATTTCTGTCAAAGAAGGTCAATTAAGTATTAAGTGATTATGATGTAGAAGTCTTCTTTAGATAATGATGTTGACATAGTTTTTTCAGCTAAAATGCTCATGGTTTATTGTGATCACCTGATGTCAGTCTTCCGTCTGTCTGTCTACACTTGACCTTGTGTATGCAATAGAATCTGCTTATTTTCATTGGATCTAGGTGAAACTTGGTCAGAATGACAGCCTTGATGAAATCTTTTTGAGTTTGAATAGGATCATCTGGGGTCAAAAACTGGGTCACGGGGTCAAATCAAAGAAAAACCTTGTCACTCACATGTGTATGCAATAGAGGTTGCATTTATCTTTTTTTCGTTCGAATTTTCGAATTCAAGTATGGGTCATTTGGGGTCGAAAACTTTGTCATGGGGTAAAATCATTGAAAAACCTTGTGTATGCAATAGAGATTGCATTTTTAATTGGATCTTCATGAAACTTGGTCAGAATGACTGCCTTAATAACTCAAGGCCACATTGTTATATGGATCATCTGGGCTAAAGAACTAAGTCAAGGGGTCAAATCATAGAAAACCCCTGTGAATGCAATATAGGTTACATATGTCTTTGGATTTTTATGAAACTTGGTCAGAATGGCTATCTTGGTGTATTCTAGATAGAGTTTGCATATTGGTCATCTGGGTTCAAAACTTAGGTCACAGGGTCAAATCACAGCAACCACTTGTGAATGCATTGAATCTTCATGAAACTTGGACATAATGGTTATCTTAATACAATCAAGATCAAGGTTGAATGTGGTTAATCTGGGGTCAGAAACTAGGTCACAGATTAAAAACCATGTGTATGCCATACATATGACATTTACAACCCATCCTCATGTAAATTGGTCAGCAGTACGGGTCAAACAGAATGTTTGTGTTAATGATATTTAGTTTAGGGCTGAACTTAAGTCAAATATTGTCATAAGTATGTCCCTGGTGAGCGATTAAGGGCCATCATGGCCTATGTTTCATAAGATCTTTATGAAACTTGGTCAGAATGACTGTCTTAAAGAAATTTAGGTTGAGTTTGAATATGGGTCATTTTGGGTTTAAATGTCACAAGGTATAATCAAAGAAAAACCATATTTATCATGCAATAGAGGTAGCATTTTTCATTGGATCTTCATCAACTTTGAGTCGGATGTTTTCCTTGATAAAATCATACTGTAGAATCGAACAGAAGATACATGTATAATTGTGTACTTTAAATAATTGAACGCACACCAAATACAGGTACACTATCGCCAAATATATGTGTTAGGGTCTGTCGGGGCTTGCAAAAAAATTAAGGTTGGTTTACAGCTTTTTATCTCTTAGATACTTGAAAATTGGTATTTTTGGTCTTATTTTGTTCATACACTAGAAGAAATTATTGAATAAGAGGCCTACGGGGTATTCGTTATTTGCACTTTTTGTATAACCTACACTGTTAACTTCTGGAAATAAAGAAATTATTACTGTAACAGCAGTTGTTATTATTATCTTTACAAAAAAAGCAATGTACACTGTAGAAGGAGTAACAACACCTTTGCATTGAATTAACACAGCTGTGCAGACCCTATATTACCAAGCATGCAATTAAAGACTGTATACAATTTACACAAACTACAGAACTGTCAAATATACTGCAGAAAATACAATGTATACTCTGCAGACTATACCATGCATTCTCTGCAGACTATACCATGCATAATTTGCATGCCTGCAGACTATACCATGCATACTCTGCAGGTCTGCAGACTATACCATGCATACTCTGCATGTGTGCAGACTATACCATGCATAGTCTGCAGGTCTGCTTGCATCTGCTTTCATCTGTTTCAAGGCAGAGGTGCATTTGTTCATCTTTACCTTGCTTATAATCAGAATGCGTGCAAATCTGTTGAGGTGCTCTTTTTAATGGACTGCGTCTTGCCAGACCTTGATTCATTGATTATTTGATATGCAACACTTCAGATTACATACAAACTCAGGGTTGGCGTGAGTTATACAGGCAGAAAGGCTGTCCTACTAATTAACATCCTCATGACCGCTGTCAAACTGCTACTATGCGACTAGTTCAAGCAATCGGGACAAATTTTCTTATTTTCAAGATTTTTCTCGGAAAAAAAAATAGCGTGTTTGCAGTTAGATGGGTGGGACCTAACTGATGTACAAGGTCAACAATTAGTCGATCCTGATATAAGTAAAGTGTTATCTGCTAAACTGTCTGGTAGTCCAAGACCACTCTGGTCTGAGGTTTCAGGTGGTACTTCAAATTTAAAGACATTATGGCGCCAATGGAATCGTGTGGAAGTTAAAGCTGGCATGCTTTATCGTAAATTTGCAGAGGCAAATAGTTCAATTCTATGGCAATTGGTGGTTCCCAAAGTTAGACGAAGGGAAGTAATTCATTTTAGTCATGATGTCCCAACCGCTGCCCATTTAGGTTTTGAAAAGACACTAGACAAAGTCAGACAAGGTTTTTATTGGCCTGGTATTTCAGACACTGTTAGACAGTACTGCAAGCTATGTGATATCTGTACTGCACATAAACTTTCAAAGGAGAAAAACAAAGCCCCCCTTGGTCAATATATTGTCGGTGCGCAGATGGAGCGAGTGGCAATGGGTATTTTAGGTCCCCTTCCGCAGACCACTGCTGGTAACAAATACATACTCGTTATATCAGACTGGTTTACAAAATGGGTTGAATGTGTACCAATTCCAGATCAAGAAGCAAAAACTGTAGCTCAGGCATTTGTTAATAACTTCATTGTTAGATTTGGTGTGCCATTACAAGTTCATACAGACCAAGGTAGTAACTTTGAGTCACAGTTATTTGCAGAACTTTGTAAATACCTTGGTATTGAGAAAACTCGCACAACCAGTCTAAGGCCGCAAGCCAATGGCCTCGTTGAACGCCTGAATAGAAGTATAATTTCTATGTTAACTGCCTACTGTTCACATGATCAGTCAAAATGGGACCAATATCTTCAACTTGCCATGATGGCATATCGCAGTTCATGTCATAGCTCAACTAAAGTCTCTCCCAAAAAATGTTGTATGGGCGTGAAATCATGTTACCTTTAAATGCAGTTGTTGGACATCCTGTCACTGTTGAAAACAAGCAGCGAAATGACGATAAATACATTGACGAATTGGAAAACAAGATGACTGAAATACATAATTTGGCAAGAGAGAACATTCCTAAAGTTGCAAACTATCTAAAGAAACATTACGATACAAATGCAAAACAACGTCGGTATCATAAAGGTCAACTTGTTTGGCTGCACGACCCAACTAGAAGAAAAGTGTATGCACAAAACTAATAAATAAAGTAGAAGGGTCCATATATTGTAACCTATACTATGGACGATTTGATTTGTCTCGTGAAACGATCAAATAAGCAGAAAGCTAGAGCTTATCATATTGACAGAATGTGGCCGTACTCGGGAACAAATATCCCAATCTGGGTTAAACGACAAATGTCCAGAGTTTAGACAGCGAAATAAGAAAACAGATCTGTAATAACATTAATAACAATAAACAACAGTAATAACAACAGCCAATGTAAAACTAGCTTCAAGAATAAATAGTTCAATTATGTATATGTACAGGAATTATAGTATCATAAATAACAATAACATAATAACAATAATAACAATGTCAAAAATTAACTATCACTTGTTAATAGAATTAATAACACTGAATAACTATAGTTGTTTTATTCAACAGAAAGCTACAAAACAACTAAAATAGAATTAATAACAATACATTTTATAATAGCAATAACTATTATAATCAATAAATAACGATAATAACAAAAGAGACAACAACCAGTGTTTAGTGTAAAATGGTGATAACAAGTATAAGAATACAATAATAACAAGGAACAACCTGTGTAAATCAACAATAGTATATAAACAATGGAATGAGGTAACTGTTAGATGAAATGAACACGCTGAAACATTGTCGACAAGTATCCATTTAATTACAGCCATACACATCTATAAATCGTATTTGAATCTTATGATTGTTTTTTTCTTCATTTTAGACAATGGCTTTCATGTTGGATTTGCGGTAAAGAATCTGCAAGTAAGACATAATTAAACATCCACTTAACTTCTAGAGATCACAGACGTATGACGGTAATATGCGTGTGGTGTAACGGAGAAAAGACATTTACAAGACCGTCAGATCTATATTTTCACTGTAAGCAAAAGCATCTAGTGGAAAGGAATAGTCTACATAAGTCATTTTTTCAACAATGAATTGTTTTTACTTTTCCGTATATCCACAAGATTACAGCAAGATAACCAAATAGAAAGCTGGTCAACTCCAAAATGCAATCGAAGCCAGACGTCTGGTAATGAAATGGTTAGCGCAGCAGCCAGGAGCTGCTGTGAAACGGGACAACTGGAGACACGGCTGGAGAAATGCTACGAAAGCAGTTACTTCAAATGACCAGGAAGTATTCATTGCCACCAAACTGGATATGAAGAAATCAGATGAAACAAACACACAGGAAGAAATAAATAAAACACAGAGTACATGTACAACAGAAAATGCAAAGGCAAGAAAAGAAAAGGAGAAATTAGCTAAACTTAATGAAAATGTTGATGCAAAGGTAAAGATAAGTAACAAAAGGGAAATTGAAACAACAGTTGAAACAAACACACAGGAAGAAATAAATAAAACACAGAGTACATGTACAACAGAAAATTAAAAGGCAAGAAAAGAAGAAATTAGCTAATCTTGATGAAAAGGTTGATGCAAAGGTAAAGATAAGTAACAGAGCAGAACTTGAAACAACAGTTGAAACAAATACACAAGAACAAACTAGTAAAACACAGAGTACATGTACTACAGAAAATTCAAAGGCAAGAATAGAAAAAGAGAAAGTAACTAAGCCTAATGAAAAGGGTGATGCACATTTAATGATAAGTTACTGTAACAAAGCAGAAATTGAAACAACAGCGGCAATTGACAAAAATAAACAGGAAATATTACAAACAAACATAACAGTTAAATGCAACAATGGACAAGACGCAGATACATGTAATACAGATCCAACTGTCAGTCAAAATATGTACGAACATTCGATGCCTATGTATACGACAGAACTGAAATATGATCCTAAAATACAAGAAAAGGAAACAATAGAGAACAAAACAAATAAAGTAATAAATGAGGACAGTGGATCCAACATGCCACTTTTGACGAAATAAACGAGAGCGAAGAGAAAGATTTGACAGGAGAGCTATCTTTGGTCTGTCAGATCTTGGGAGAAAACAAAAAAGGAAGAGAGACGTGAGTGAGGACAGTAACTGTTGTAAAGAAAATAAAAGAGATAGAAAAATCGAAATAATAACTAGTGAAGGAAATTTCCGAAGGCTAATAGTTAAATCAACCAAAGATACAACAAATAATAAAGAAGAAACAGAGAAGAAACATACAACACTTACCATGGACATTAACAACAATAATTGTACATCTACATCAAATAGTTTCACTGAAAGAGCGAAAGATCTCCTTACAACAGGGGTAATGCCACTTTGTCCTCCTGGCCGCAGGGAATGGGATGTTCCAGGAATATACAAGGATACAATAAATGGGCACAACTTCTCATGGCCACCAATAAATTGGAAAACAATGACACCAGACCGAAAACTACTAGCCTGGGAGTACCTTGCATTGTCATTAGAAGAAGCTACGGAAAAAGAAGTGTGTTCCTAATTATCAAGAATATTCATTTTAAACAAATATAACTTCCTTGCTCTCCCTGGCACAGCCAAACCAAGAAAAGAAGGAACAGAAATGGTTATATCAAGAGCACGATTTTACACATACCAAATGCTCCGAGAAGTGGCTACTGGCAAATCACCTACTAAGGCAGAACAACATCATATCATCAGCCTAGAACAACATCGTAATTACACAAATGACTTTCTTCTGAAATTAAGAAGCATTCTGGCACCCCTACGTCTCATAAATTCCTGATCAACAAGTTTGCAAAAATAAATGAAGTAAAACTATCACAAGCTAGTATAAATATCACAGAAGTGTTCATTCTTAAAGCCAAGATTTATGTGTAAAATTCATTTTATCGGTTTAGAGAAGTTGAAGTGAGAAATACAAGTGTTATGTGTTTCAGTAATTCTCTTGTACATGTGTATACTTTAAATATGTGGTAATCAAATTCAAATCTAGTTCTATATTTAAGTTCTAATTCTACACAGAAAAATGGATCCGTATGTGTGTTAGATAAGATAGCAACATATTAAAAACAGAGCATTTAATCAAGTGAAATGTTTAAATTTGCTTTTATTGTGCTGAAATGTGTGAATGCATAGTATAAATGCAATGGTGAAGTTTGTGGTTCTTGAACCTGTGTGAAAATTTAAAGGAAATGTGCTGAATGATTGCATAACGGTGAAGTGCTCTTTCTCAAAATGTGTAGATAACGGTGTTGAAAGTTATCTATGCAGAGTGTACCGTATAAATTTCTATGGATGAAGAAATCTTACATAGAAATGGAATTTGCAGATGTGAAATGCAAATAATTTATATTAATTATCAGCAAAGATAACAGATGTTTAATTATTTTTGTTCATAAAGTGTTCCCAGTTTGGTAAAGTTTAAACATTTAAGTATACAATGTTTTGAATATTTCATATAAGCAGTGTCAATGACACACTGCATAAATACAAGTACACTTAGTTTAATGTGTGATTTAATACAAATGTATATATATGTATACATGTATGAGGATATGTGGACAGTTGAGAAACAGCAGAACAGTCACACTATATAATATTATTTCACTCTTGTTTAACTAACATAGCGACTTTATATTTAAGTATCAGCGAAGTGAAGAGACTCAATTAATGAGCAATTTATTTATGAAAGGAAATACTTTCAGTGACAAATGCATTAATTTTATGACCTTTCAAAGTTCCAAGGTTTATATTACCTACATGTTATAATTGTTTTAAATAGTTTATCATTATAGAGTTATATATGAGTAATTAAACTCAATATATGTTTAATATTGTTATTTCATGTGTTATTGTAATGCACAAGTTCTAAATTTGATTTAATGACATTTCAAGCAGAAACAAAACACTTACTATAATCCAGGAGGATTATTTATGACAAAGGAGGGGAAGTGTAATCGAATGTAGACTGACATAGACTATCTTCATTCTAACTTTAATAATACAGCGTTTCAGTAGCCTAGACTGATGGTAGTTATCAACACAAACATAAAACATACCATTTTACTATTATTAGACGTCCTAGTGGTCTATACTTCTTAATATTCTATCACGAAACTTTGAAGTCCATGTCTGATATTTTATGGAGTCGTGAAAACTTGTGACAAATGGATTTAATGTATCAAGTTCACATTATTCATCATTGATAGTTATTATGCATTGCTTTGTCCAAAACAAATGAATCCATGTCAAATGTTCCAGTAAAAGTCATATGAAGTAACACTTTTATCTATTGTTTACAAGAAATGCCAGACGGCTAAGGAACTTATTGCCGTGAGCAGCAGAAAGCATAAAAAACTACCCTGATTCTTATCAATTCACCAACAGTACGTAATAATACTTTGGAACTTGCTGTTTATGGAAGAACTATTATTTATTGTGAATTATCAAGCTTGACTTCATACTCGAGCACGTTTTGGAAGCGTACGGATTTACATTTTCGACAATACCAGAATAACAAAGTTGTCAGACTCACTGACTATTCTCATTGGTTGAGAAATACCGTAAGATGGTACCATTGGACGAGTGGGCATTTGAAAGTAACCGCATAACATACGGAATAAATACACAGAAAGCTATATAAGTAGCGTTTCCCGGTCATTTGGCGGCTTTCCTACTGTGTGAGAACATGGTTATCTCTGAGTAACATACCCTAGTAGAAGGACACGTCCGTAAGATCCGTAGTGGACAAAATCCGTAAATCCGTAAGATATAAAAGTAAAACCAGTAAAAGTATCTACAATAACTTGAAGTATTATATAACAATTCCGTTAGTTACTGTTTTTCAACATTCCGTAAGTTTACGGAATTCGCTAGTTACAGTACTGCCAGATATCTATTTCATTTTACATTGGAACTTTCGTAAGAAACATTGTTGATAACTACAGACAGTGTGGAAGCGTGTTCTGTTTATCCCCTCCTTATTAATTAAGAAATAATCTATGGCTTGGAGTGCTTTATCGAAATTGAAGCATTCCCCGGAGGTGATGTGCCTGGCGGAATAATTCACGAGGTCGAAGCCCGAGTGAATTATTACACAGGCACATTACCGACGGGAAATGCTTCAATTTCGATAAAGCATTCCAAGTCATAGATTATTTCGATTCTTATAAGCCGAATTTTTGAAAACTATCGTAACTACTACGGACCTTTTTTTCAGCACGGCGGTAATGTTTAAAATAGCATAAATAGTGGCTGTTGGAATACACTCCCTATTCGGGCAGCTATTCAAGATATCATACATAACTGTATTATACATACTTATTTTAATTTAATCATCTAATAAATAAAATATAAAAAATACCTGTCTGTGACATTATGCAGAAGACGTCAGATTCAGAACAAAGCAGACAATCGATTTAAATGCGTACACCATTAATTTAAACTGTACAACGTTTTAACGTGGAGTAATGACGTCAGTGTGATGACGTAAACGTTTTCATTAATTGTTTTGTCTCCCGGAATCAAAACATTGTATGACTGTTAATGCTGAATGTCTTGGTCTTTTTAAAGGAAAACAAGGTGAGGGTATTCTAAGGCTGACTTGACGCAATCAAAAATAATATTTATGTTCTTAAACACAACTTTTTCATGCGACTGATGTATTTATACAGATATTATTTCTGTTTCTATATTTTATTTTCTGCACGGGAGTAAATAAGAAAAAGCCGGAAGGTGCTACTTCCCTTTCCGAAACTCCGCCTACTTTTCCGAGTGCATTAATCATATTAAAGCACTCGAATTGACTATACAAATATACCATAGGCATATTAGAATAAACAACAGATTTAACATTATTCTAGTCAAGATCATAGGACATCATTTATTATAGACGCATAAACTGAATCTTTAACACGATTAATCTTTATAAATTGAAGTTCGTTTGATCAATAAATTCATTATTGTATTTATATCATAACAGGTTGTTTCTTATACTCCTTGCTGCCGTTTCGTCCAATTCCGTAAAATAAACCTTACATAAAAGCCGTGCCATCCTGCGACTTTAATTGTAAAATAACGCACCACCTTTCATCTTAGATGCTTGACACAAATTTCACAATACGGTAACAATACTATATTTAGCCATGAAACCAAAAACAACAATCATTCTTCAAAGTCAAAAGGAAGGTAAGTTTAAAAGTTTCGACCTACTCACAATCGAACTGTTCAAATCTTTGAACATCTCCAGATGCAAGATTCATAATTTGTTTTATTACCTGCTTCGCGCATCCGAGTACTGTTTTATTGATTACATTCGGGGAAAGGTGATTCCTCGGCTTTAATCGCTTGTTTCTATTTGTCTTTAATTTTGAAATGGACAAAAACCAAGAATAAAGAAAAATAAGACCACTGTCTACCATTACCTTGTAACTATCAAACTGCATTTATAATAATTTTATGTTGTTAAAAGCTTTTTGTTTCGTTTGAAATAAATTTAAACTTTCATATGAGTAAACAGTCACAGATCAAGTTTTCACCTTAAATCAAATGAAGAAATGAACGCGACCTAATACATTGGTCAGTAGACTAGCAAGTAAACATCGAATATGAATAGCTATTTCCTGGCTCTAGCTTAAGGCGACTATGTAGCTACATCAATCAATATAAAATCCAATGTAGGATGATACTTTTTATACCAAAGGCATTAAACTTCCTAAACACAATTTAACCTTTTTAGATTTATGTTGATGTTCCCTAAGGATATAAGTAATCATGTTCACAATTACTTTAATCAGTTTAAACGTTTTAAAATAAATACAGAAGATAATGTATTAACATAAATCTACATGTGCATCATAAACCAGCCTAAGGAAGGTTCAAACGTTCATTAAAATAGTTCAGTAAAGCTCAATGCTCTGGGTTAACAACTCAGGGTTTTTTAACAGGACTTACACAACTTACCTATACTAGTGTATACAGCAAATAGAAGTTCGGAAATGTTCAAGGATAGTTAATGCAAATATTTCATTCCTGAAATCTTTGTTTCGAATTTACTACTCTTTAAATAGTGATACTATATCTATTAACTAAAATACATATTGTGTATAATACTTTAAATCATTATACCAGCTAGAACACTACTGGTCTGTATTACCTAGGTGTTACGCACTTACTATGTTCCGTTACCGCACTTCACACTCACGACTACCCGTCGAAACGGGACGATGGAATAATACACCGTTTAACGACAGATTATGTAATTTATGTAATTCTCAAGAAGTTGGATCGGAATAACACTACCTACTTACATGCTCCTTTTTTTGCAACGAGCGATCTCAATACATTAGACACAAATTTCGTGTGAATTCACCTGACTCTTACAGTAATTTATTAAATTCCAATAGTATTGATGACTTCAAAAGCTTGCAAAATGTATGGGTATCATAATGAACAAGTTTCGATGATTCCACAGTCTTAGTCTATAAAAAAGACTGTTTTTCCCTCTACAATTTAAATACACTGTTTGTACTTTTACCAACATATTTATATACTGTGTAGGCTTTCCCCAATACTGCTGTTATTGATTGACATGAAATTATACTCATTTCCCCATATTGATACCAGTTTTTGTATTTGGGATGAAATAAAAGTATTGTTGTTGTTGTTGTTGTTGTACATTAAACTTTTATGGTATCTGTACTTTTTTTGATGCTGTAGCAATCTCGTTTATATCCATGAGAACGGAACATTTTAACGAAAGAAATTAATATGTTCACTAGCCTGGGTATATAAATCTGAATTGATCATCTGTCACAAAGTAGTAAGGGTAAATATTTTCTCAACTGAAGCCACCGTCGTCCAACTTTTTTATCTACTGACAGTTACCTACATATAGTAGTCATAAATACTAAAGTCTGTTCCATTCCACTTTGTATCTCCAACTTTGACCTGAACTGAAAAAATGGAACAGTTTTTGTATAAAATTTACCTGTTTTTTAAGCTAAAAAAGCACATGTCGAGAATTTAAAGCGTCTTTGAAACAGTCACGTCATTTTGTAAAGATTCTGATTTCTTTTTTCTACGAAGACTCGCCATTGAAGTTAACTCTTCCGTTACAGAGAAATTATGCCAAAGTTCAGGAATTTTTCTAACAAATGTTCGGTGGAAATTTAAAAATTATAATCAGAGGTAGGATTATGAATAATGAGGTTTAATATAGAAACGAAAAATGTAAAAGAAATGCTAAAAATCTATAAAGATTTAGAATAAAAAGATTAACCTAATTATTCTTCATCATGTGAACTTTTCGTTGACCTAGCCTACTGTCGTACTGAGAGTCCGTCACTTATTTCAGAATAGCTCCGATGCTCGAGTCCATGACAACACTAAATATTTTGGAAAATCTTAAAGGGGCACTCCCTACATCTAGCAGATTATATTCTCGAAACATAGCTTATGTGTTCAATGAATGTAAAAATGATAAAAAATACGATTTCAAAGAAGAACCAATGGAGAAAAATGCCTCATTTCACCACAAATAATAAATATAGATGCTTTCTGTAATAAATCGCATCCACCCATTAATTGTACAACAACAACTCTACATGGATTATTGAATGGTTTACGGTACTGCAGTATAATTTATACCCTGATTTTATCGATAATGACTGGGACTGTATAGCTTAAACTTTTAGGTTAAGTTATAATACTTCCAAAGATTCTATTATTTATGTTTTGGAGATTATTTAGGTTGGCATCAGTTATCGGGTATGTCCCTTAAAGCTGTTGAAGTTCAGGTGAAGTAGCATAACGTGCAAGTAAAACACACATTCAATCAAACAGCGGCCCAACATGCATGTCACAGTATAACCCTGAATACTCCATAATCAATTCAAAATCCATTTATTACCTCAGACAGTGATGACCTAGATCTTACAATGACATAATTATGAGCATAACTTTAATCCTCCGAAGCTTACTCGTGACATATTCATTAGATTACGTGGTATGAAATGCGTCACACCGAATGATATATCTTAGTGCCATGAGTGGAGCCAACGTAGGAGCATTCACTTTGCGCACATGCCCTAATGCATAAAAATATAAAATTTAATACAAAACACTCAATAGTAAAAGTACTACTTAATCATATTCAGTACCGTATTGATATAGCCTGTAACAAAAAGCGCGGGTCATACTCCTTTTTTGGAGCGCCTAGACCTTATACACTTATGCGAACACGTAGTGAGACAATGCAAACACACGATTGAACAATGCGACAATGCGATATGAATATCGTCGTCGTATCGTGATATCGTCCCTTTGCCTCATGTGCTCGTCCCTTCGCATCGTGCTAACGTCCCTTCGCATTTTATTATCGTCTTATCGCCTCTTCGCTTCGTCCTATCGTCGCTTGCACTTAATATGTATTTTGTCAGGGTCTGGAAATCTGGATAAGAGTAATGATTTTCCTTTATGTTGAAAATATACCTGCTAAAAAAGACAGTGTAGCAAGTAGTATTATCTCATAGAAAAAAATCATGTGGACATAATTATTTCGTCAGTCTGTACGCAAATACATGAACTGTAACTACATCGAGTTTCAAATAAAAACATTTTTTCATCTTCAGCAGACTGCAGAAATTTGAATGAGTTATCGACTTCAAATTTGTTTTAATATGTGTTTCAGGCTTGTGGCTTAACGGCTAAATAGGTTTCATTTCTTATCCGACAAGAGATTTGGTCGGAAATTACATAACAAAGTCTAGTATTTTATTTTAGAAGTAGGCGAAGAGTGTAGATATGTCCGATATAAATGTCAATTGTACATTTTCTAAAGCTTCAAAATAACTCGTAATTGTTGTATAAAATGTAATTTAAAAATTAGGAATGTGTGGCATGTGTCTGTATATATGTGGTCAGACTGGTACTATCCAGTTCCCTCTTCCGTATACTAGTACTTGATTCAAAATTCATTTATTGGCGTCTCTGGTAACTTAAAGGGTCGAAAATTAATTCAAACAGGCATGTTCAGCAGAATTTCAATTTCAATTTACAAGATCTATAATTCTGATAGAGTTTTTTCCCCAAAAATTGTCCTTCTCCAAATAAGGCGAAGCTGGAATTTTATGAACATACATACGATCTGAGTTATTATTCCAGTAGATCTACTCATGCACAAAATAATATCTTAAAAGATAATTTCCATTTATGAAAATATTCGATATAGATTCGATAAAGTTGGTATGAACTCCCTTCCATTACAGCTGAAATCTTGATCCGCCTCTTATTGAGAGGTTTATATTACAGGTGGTATATTTTCGTTATCAGTGGGTTTAACTTAACACTACATATTTGCCGTTTTCCGATAAAATATATCATATTT
Source organism: Saxidomus purpurata (assembly GCA_022818135.1). Lineage (NCBI taxonomy): Eukaryota > Metazoa > Mollusca > Bivalvia > Venerida > Veneridae > Saxidomus > Saxidomus purpurata. The sequence continues at coordinate 3,359 of JAFMSR010001420.1, read as the reverse complement.
GCTTAAATTTATACTAAAACTCTTCCTGAAGGATTTCTGCATGCCTGACATCAGGCAAAACTTTAACCGGTCAGCATTTTGTTTCTGCAGCTGTCTAACTGAATGTTAGGCCATTTACACACTAGTTTTTGTTGTTGTTAGGTCAGGCAAATATTTCTATTGTTCCAGCAAAGTTTTGTCAATCAGCCAGTAGTTTTGACAGTCACGGAAGAGCTATAAACTTAGTAAAAGTCAGTTAGCCTTTGCAAGGGTGTGAAAGTATATCACAATGAGCCCATTACTTAGTTTAAGTTTGCCTTTGTCGCTCATAGTCTGTCATTAGTTCAGTAAGGTAATGTTCAATCAGACCTAGTCACTTGAAGTCAGTCAGAAGTTCAGTAAGAATATTAAGAAATCACACTTGAGGATCGCAGCTAAATGCAGCCGTGCACTCTAAGATTTGTAGATAAGATAGTTATTCTAATATGCCTATGGTATATTTCTATAGACAATTCGAGTGCATTAATATCATTAAAGCACTCGGAAAGAAGGTGGAGTTTCGGACATGGAAGTAGCTTCTTCCGACTTTTCTAATTTACTACCCGCAGAAAATAAAATATAGAAATAGGAATAATATCTATATAAATACACCACTCGCATGAAATAGTTGTGTTTAAGAACCTAAATATTCTTTTTGATTGCGTCAAGTAAGCCTTAGAATACCTTCACCTTGTTTTTTCTTAAAAGGCCAAGACAATTCAGGATTAACGTCATACAATGTTTTGATTCCGGGAGACAAAACAATGACTGAAAACGTTGACGTCATCACACTGACGTCATTACTCCACATTATAACGTTGTACAGTTTAGATTAACGGTTCGCTTTTAAATCGAGTGTCTGCTTTGTTAGGTTCTGAATTTGACGTCTTCTGCATAATGTCACAGTCGGGTATTTGTTTTATATTTTATGTATTAGATGATTAAACTAAAATAAATTTGTATAATATAGTTATGTATGATATCTTGACTGGTTGTCCGAATAGGGGAGTGAATTCCAACAGCCACTATTTATGCTATTTTACATATTACCGCCGAACCGAAAACAGGTCCGTCGTAGTTACGATAGTTTTCATAAATTCGGCTTATAAGAATCGAAATAATCTATGCCTTGGAGTGCTTTATCGAAATTGAAACATTTCCGTCGGTAATGTGCCTGCGTAGATAATTTACTCGGGCTTCGCCCTCGTAAATTATTCCGCCAGGCACATCACCTCCGGAGAATGCTTCAGTTTCGATAAAGCACTCCAAGCCATAGATTATTCCTAAAATAATTATTTAATTATTCACGTTATAACATATCAAATCTCAACCATATGGAGATTATTGCTCCCATATTCAATTTTGAATCGAATTGACAGTCACAGTGCCTCAACTATATGTTAAAATGCACATATACCATTCTAAAATTTGAATTAATAATTACTTAAAATTATTTATATATTTAAGCAGTATTAGTTTTTAAGGAGAAATTGAAACAGAAATTGCTTGTTGTAAAACACCACTTATTCATTATCATGTAAAAGTTTCCAATACACTTTTTAAAACCAAGTAGTGTTGTTTTGGCCTGGGGACTGAAAGTAGGGTAGGCCTAAGTTAGCATACCACATTTCAAACACTGCTGACAATTTAACAGTGCTATGTGCAAATAATAACAGTAAACATGCGCTTTGGAAAGGATAGTTGACCAGATCAATCTTTGTTTGAATGTCGCATACGATAAGAACATATTACAAATAAAAACAGTACATACAACTTCAAACTATTGCAGAAAGGTCTATAGTTTACGGGCTGCATTACACATTTTTTTGTTTTAGAAATTACTGCGCTGTTAGATGATTACGGAAGATAATCATATGTATATCATACAAAAAGTACGGATATTTACGGAAATTTACGGAAACGTACTGAATTCGATATAAGAGTTTGTAGTTTGATTTTCAAATTTCTGATATTATTTCATTGACAACTTTCCTTATTTACGAACGATTACATATATATTTACCTACAAAATAAGTTTCTTAAAAAAGATACAATTTACGCACATTCCGGAGAAGGAACTCATGTGATCAAAATCACCCGCCATTTATCGAGGACGCTGCATGTCAAGGCCCGTGAACGGTTTCACCGATTACAACTACAAGGTAACCAAGAATCACTTGGTTTTCCCCGTTATACACATTGTACACAGTACTGTATTTATATTTCATTGTTGGTATTGCTTTGTTTATTTTTGTTTCTGGGTCTTGTCCTTGTACACAATAATTTTGATCTACATCATCAGATATCGCTAGTTGAACAAAGCGCAGATTGGATTATTTTTATTGTTCTTCAAACAATTGATATTGTTGACCATGTGATTATTTTTATTTAACGTACGTTTTATAATAAAATCAAACTCCCTGCCACCCATATTTGTGAATCATTCATTCTGTGTCATATACTAAATTTCGCCCTATGCACATTTCGACCCGCGCTTTAAGTAAGGTTCAGCGGAAATCACGAAGGTCAAAAGTTGATTTTTGGGGGATTAATCTATAGCCCCCAGGCCTTCAACGCTCACAGCGCTTTGATATGCAGAATGTTATCACCATTGTAAAATCGTAATCTTTTGCTTTAATGATGGTGTCTGGCTTTCCAATACCTTCACATGCAGGTATATGTGACATTATAATACCACGGGACAGGGTGTGTTTTTTCCACTAATCAGGCTCTTTTAATCACTGTAAAGTACAATAATAAAAATGTGATTCAGCATAAGTTGAACGCAGAACAGAAATAACTAACTTTCTAGCTCACAATGCAATCATACGTAACCTGCACACACGACCTAAAATGATTTCTATTTGACTGAATCGGATCATTTCTCCCAGAACTATGACTCCTGATTTAGCGAAAACATAGATTTAGATGTTTACACCATAGCCCTCTCGTTCTTAACTAAATTTGCCATTTAAGAGAATGTATCATCATAAAATCGTTTTTGAATTCAATTAGAGCTTGGTCGGATATTAAATCTCTGAAATGATATAGAAATTCTTGAATACAATTATTGCAGTATTAAACCAGGTTATACCTAGCACCTTCATTTTCTTTTGACTTAATCAATGCTGACAGAACTTGGCAGGGATGTTCTGTCTGAACCTCATATTGATATGTTTCTGACATTTCAAGAAGGTTATTGGTATATTTGTGTATCATAAGATTTAACTTGTAAGATCGTTCTTGATCTCATCTGATCTCATCTTGATCTCATTCTGATCTTCTTGTGAAATTTCTGTTTATTGTACTAAGTCCTTTACTCCCGCATAAACTGTTTAGTA
>JAFMSR010001419.1:0-28217 GCA_022818135.1 Saxidomus purpurata | reverse complement strand
AGTTGCTTTGATACAGTAAAGAAATAAAAGTCCTGAATATGGGTGCAGGATACTTGGTTGCAGTTGTCTGTTGAAAAGTATATAAGGAAGTTTCAACTGATTCTGGCTAAAATATTATCTGAGCACAGCATGCTGATGATATGCACAACTAAACTTGATACAAATCATATCTTTGAAATTTCATAAATTTTAGACAGTGTATGCTGAGGAACAATGCCCCCAGCAAAACAACTAAATGTTTACATTTCTTAAAATATTAAAGGGCCATAACTCAATGAAAAATTGTCTGCAAATTAGTATACAAAACTAAGCTTGGTACTAATCACTCCTGTGAAAAGCCCAGAAATATCTATGTACACTATATGTACATGTTTGCAACTAGACTTTCTTCAAGAAAAACATGTCTGCTGCCGGACTCCCACCAAAAGTGACACTGATCTTTGATACATTCACCTCAAACTCATCAATAAAAGGGATTTAATAGTTATGACCAATATGTCTAGGTTGTATCATCCAATTGTTCTTCAGTTTTTGAAGGCAGACGTGTGGAGACAATAACTGTATGAAAATATCCATGCGCAGCATGTCAAAGGCATGTAAAAATAGGGTTGGCACTAATCACTATGGTAAAAATTCATTGAATTCCAGATAGTGATTTCTGAGAAATAGTCCGCTCAAAATTTGTATACAGACACACTGATGGTCGGACAGACAGGCAGATGGACAGACAGCATATTTCCAATATAGCCCCCATACACTTTGTATCTCGGAGTACAACAATACAGATATCATATTAGTTTTAGCAAAGAAAGTCTACTTCTCCTTTAGAAATTTTGAAGACTTATGAAGATGCATTTTGCATTGTTCTTTAAACTGACCAATATACCAGTGATATTATAGTGTCAGCTTTTCTACTACACAACATTCTGCTAAAATGTCTTTTCATTAAAGTTAAAACTTATTAAATAACCTCACATTTATGTTAGAATACATCACTGTTTCCTCAGATTTCATACCCTGTGTAGGGGTTATTCAGATGTGATCACCAATGTAAGGGGCCATGCACAAGGACAGAACTTTTCAGAAAAATATCTGGTATAAAACATAGCACCTTAAATTCATGTTGTCCAACTTATGGACTAGTGTTAATATAGATCTCTTCAACCCTTGACTGTAAGTCAAGGAGTCTGTCAATATCCTACAAACTTATTTTCACGACCTCAGACATCATCCAGGTCTTCTTTTCCCTCCTCAAAGATTTCTTCTTCACTATCGTCGGTAGTTCCCCTATCCCCATTTACTGCATCTTCCTCTTCTGAATCTGGTACATGTTCTTGTGCTGTATCAAGTATCTGCAGAAACAATGACTTGACAAACCCTTCCAACTTGTTCTTCTCTTTCAGTTCTACCAGCTCGTTACTGTGTGCCTGTGTACAGATATGAAGCTCTCTTCAATTATTAAAGAAAGTGCAGTAAAGTAACATAAAAGGTTAGTATGGTAACGCTAAAATCAGAAGTGTTAGTTCAATACGAAGCCCTTATTCTAATGTCATTGGTATATGTAACTTACTGTTCATTCAATAAATATTTCATTATGTTAACCATTAATCCATTATGCAGCATTTATTAACTACTCATATATATATATACACATATTATATAGTCATATATATCAAATTAATAAAATAAATTGGGGAGAAGAGCAGCAATAAAGACTTAATTTTTCACCAAAATCTGAGGGCAGCAGCTTTAAACATGTGCAGCAAATTCTTCTATGTACATGTATAATTACCAACACTAAATCATGTGCTGCTGAACAGAAAGTATGAGTTAAATGTCATATCGGTATATCTGTACATATACAGAAGAACCAATGGGCTAAGTTAGTTTAGTTGAACCAAACAGAACATACTCGTGTATTACCAAATAAACATTTATTCCCTGTTCTTGTAGAAGTCGGATGTTTGCCACTTCATGACCTAGCATATGATTTTTTTCATTTTTGCTGTAGGAGTCTTCTGTTGTAACCAGAAACGCAAATTTATCACTGAAAAAAAAAGAAAAACATAAATGAACAAAAAAATGAAAATAAATCACTGAAATTGGTATGAAAAAGTACTCAAACTGGAAAGCCATCTCTGTTGAAATATGAGTATACATGTCTCAGAAAAACAAAGTAAACTTCATTGCTGGGAAGTTACTATTTTGTAAAACCCTGAATTGAAAAAGAAAAGAACTTTCCATGAGACACATAATTATTGAGAAACATGCTATTATATGTAACTATATCACTCACCTTAGTACAAGTCCACTTGCCTGGTGGGTATGGTCAATTTTGACCCTAGAGGCATGATTTGAACAAAATAAGTGGAAAACCATTAGACAATGTTATATACCTAATAGGTTTTCTTATAAACGTCTTTGTAAAACAAGTGACCCCCTGGGCAGGGTCAATTTTGACCCGGGGGTCATAATTTGACCAATCTTAGTACAGGTCCACTAGACAATGCTACATGCTAAATATCTAAGCTCTAGGCCTTGTGGTTTCAGAGGTTTTTAAAGTTTTTTCCTAGTTTTTGTCATAGCAAGCAGAGTTCTGCATGGAATGGAATTTTTTTGAACACTTTTGGTAAAGCTCCATGCAATGAACATCCCTGCATAGTTTCATCACCATTGGCTAAGTGGTTTCGGACGAGATGTCATTTGAATCAAAATGTTGACGGACGACGGACAATCATCAATTAGAAAAGCTCACCCTGACAAAGCCAGGTGAGCTAATAACCCTACACCTCTAATAGAAGAGGCATGGATACCAACTGTTTAGTTAATAATGGAAGTTTTTTCCTGCTTTGATTTTAATGTGTATATAATAATGTGCTTTGATAGATTGCTATAGCCACTTACAATACAAGAAACAGTCATAACAAGAGCTGTCACATGACAGCACGCTCGACTATTCGAAAGGTTGTTGGTAAAATGGGTTTTTTGTCAAAGAACAGGAGTATTGTGTAATTGTCTGTAAGAATTAAGGTCAAAGATATGAAACTTGTTCAAAGACCTTTGTAAATGTACATTACATTCCAAGCCTTACTCTGGATTCTGTAAGCCAAGTGGAGGGAGGAGGGGATAATTTCAAAGAAATACATAACCTTGTAAATTTGATCATGAATAACTTTGTAACTTTTCAAAATTGAAATGTATAGAATTAAAAAAGCATGACCGCTGCATGCTGCATAATTATTCTATGATATTTCAAAAGAAAGCCATTTCGAGTATTTCCATGTTAGTCTGGTAAAAACTGTGACAAAATTGTGACAAAATTCTAAGTTAAAAGGGGCATAAATGTCAAAAATCAAAAACATTGGTGAAGATGTTGACAGTAAACATACATTTTAAGTCCATAAAAAAAATCAAAGTTAAAAAGGGGCATAAATCTGTCAAAAATCAAAACAGAGTTATGGGGATTGTTTCCTCAGATGTAGATGTTGATGGTAGACACATACTTTGAGTTTCAAGTCAATACCTTTGATAGTATTCAAAACATTTGACTTTATAAAATCTTTTACCAAATATTCTAAGTTAAAAAGGGGCATAAATCTGTCAAAAATCAAAACAGAGTTATGGGGATTGTTTCCTCAGGTGTAGATGTTGATTGTAGACACATACTTTGAGTTTCAAGTCAATACCTTTGATAGTATTCAAGATATTTGAATTTATAAAAATCTTTAACAAAAAAATCTACGTTACAAAGGGGCATAAATCTGTCAAAAATCAAAACGGAGTTATGAGGATTGTTTCCTCAGGTGTAGATGCTGATGGTAAAGATATATTTTGAGTTTCAAGTCAATACCTTTGATAATTTGCAAGATATTTGACTTTATAAAAAACTTTAACCAAAAATTCTAAGTTAAAAAGGGGCATAAATCTGTCAAAAATCAAAACAGAGTTATGGAGATTGTTTCCCCAGGTGTAGATGTTGATGGTAAACATACAGTTTGAGTTTCAAGTCAATACCTTTGATAGTATTCAGGATATTTGACTTTATTAAAAACTTTAACAAAAAATTCTAAGTTAAAAAGGGGCATAAATCTGTCAAAAATCAAAACAGAGTTATGAGGATTGTTTCCTCAGGTGTAGATGTTGATGGTAAAGATATATTTTGAGTTTCAAGCCAATACCTTTGATAATATGCAAGATATTTGAATTTATAAAAAACTTTAACAAAAAATTCTAAGTTAAAAAGGGGCATAAATCTGTCAAAAATCAAAACAGAGTTATGGGGATTGTTTCCTCAGGTGTAGATGCTGATGGTAAAGATATATTTTGAGTTTCAAGTCAATACCTTTGATAGTATTCAAGATATTTGACTTTATTAAAAACTTTAACCAACGCAGACGCCGACGCCGGGGCGAGTGCAATAGTCTCCTTATTCTTCGAATAGTCGAGCTAAAAATGAAAAAGTTTTTGTCTAAAATCTGTAACACGACAGCAGAATCAATGAATCAAATATTCTTGGTGTAGGGTGTCACAAATGATAAACCTTTGAAGATTGTTGGGAACAACATTTCAGAGAAGGTGCATCCATCCAGCAATACCTGACATGCCAAGAATAAGAGGTAGTAACATGTGCAACAATCATCACTCTGTCTCTTGTTGTTATCTCCCCTTACTATATTTAGTTTTCAAACTAGTCTACAAGCAGGCAACACCCAATTGCCTTGGTACACCTTATGTTTATACATTGTCTTACCTTGTGCTTCAACAGTTTCTAGTGTATGGCAGATATGTAGCTCATGTGTGAAACAAGATCTCATTGTAGAGGTCACATACTTGTATATTTTCACATACTGCATATTAACTGCTACATACATGTATCTACATGCTCAAGATACAGATGGCACAGTCTAACTTAGGACAAAAATAGAACTTGGCTACTTCCATGTCATGGAAATTTATACAATGCAGGACCATGTACAGATATAACCGACTAGTACTTACTTGTTCCTAAAACTCTCTCGTAATAATTTCTCAGCTAAAACACTGTACTGTACCTCCAGATCTGAAATAATATACATGTTCCAGTAATATGTGGCTTCATATACACAACAGATTCATGTAATACTAATTCTAATACGGACCCTACATGATTTTTTTCATAGAGAGTACTTTTGTTTTCAGCTCTGTTCCATGAAATTTTCTTCGATATTATCAGAGTTTTCATTAATACCAGTACAGACGGTGATGACTAATTACTAAAATGTCTCTTTTCAGATTCATTTCAGCCTTTGATAATTTTATTTGGCTGCTGCTAAGCTTTTTTTCAAGTAATTTATATGCGTATCTCTTTCACTAAATGTGTGAAATTTATTAAGTATACATTATACTTATCCTGTAGTTAACTTACAATGCCCTGACCATGTGGGTGTGGGTTTTACTTGAAATTGTGATTCACCACCAAGAAGTTTTGCAAACACTGGTTCAATAAATTCATACGGATCTGAAAGAAAAGTTAAACAAATATTTAATAAGACAGTCATTATCTAAAGAAGTTTCCATGTTTAAGATTTCAGCAAAGTCAATCTATATTGAAATAGAGAATAAGAGAAAATATGAAAATGTATGGACTGGCCATACCTAATACATGTTGACACATTAAAAGACTCATTTCAGCACATTTTTTTTCAAAATGGAAATAAAGAAATGTAGGACTTTAGTTCCTATGACATCAGTCATAAGCTTACATTTCTTATGTACGGTCCACCTATGTGGTGTGCTTAAGGGCTAATGTCCTTTCACCGTTTGAAAGGGTACAGACACATGCAAAATGTATATATAATTATGGTAGATATAAAACATTGTTTGATAATATTTGTGTCAGACATTGCAAAAGTAATTGAATTTGTGTATTTATATCAGATTTTTGGGGTTGTACAATGTAGAGTGTGGGAAAAGAGGTAAAATTTCTGCAACTTGCACCTTGTATTAAAACCATTACTAGATTAAAAGTACCTTTATCAGATGTAACCTGTTCTATTTTATGATCTGCTGGTAGTGTCAACTGTGGTTTAAAATTCCTTGCAGTAAATGCAGACTCTATTATACGCAAGTATTTTGCCCCTCTAATTCGTTCTTCAACTGGCATTTCTGAAAATTAAGACATGACACAATTTATAAACATGTCTCCGAACATGAACAAATATGGAATCAATTCTGCATATATAATTCTGATAGGGTGACACATTAGAATCACAACTGATTACTTTGGACAATTCGTGCACAAATGAGTGAAAACTCCAATTCACTGACTTGTTGTTAGTAAAGTGTTTTTTCTAACAAATAATCATAAATACATGTATATCGTATGGTCTTTTTGCCAGGTTAAGCTATGTTAAGTGTGTTTGAAGTTACAAATTTGAAATTGTCAGACAATTTCTTTCAGACATGATCTAGAAGTCTATGACAATGTTACAATCTGCCAAATCATCTGCATATAATTACTGACAAAGGAAATTATTAAAAGATTCATCCCATATATGATATTTAGACGACAAATGTAATGATGTGCAGGTGAAATCCAGAAATGGCAAATATATACATACCTGTAGCACAGCTAGCACTTAATTAACAGGTTGTAGTCATATTTCAGAAGCATTTGTAACCACACCTAAATTAATTTATATACATACTAGCTTAATCTGAGCTAATATCAGCAACCTATTTGATTTTTTAACCATTTTGAACAACATGAACTAGATGAAATAATACCATAAACATAATGTTAACTACAAACCATTTATTATGCCAAGAAACAAAGGTGCAAATATATATGGCTGGAAGTTGACTGCCACTTTATTTATATAAATTAGATGAACAAAAGTCTCTAGTAATGTTAGCACATCAATGTTGTAAAAGTTCTCCATCAAATGCACTTCGACCTGGAACACAAATAACAGGGCAAAAATGACCTCGTATATTATCATATTTATTATAACCAAGAAGGCCAACATGGCCTGAAAAACAAATAAAGAGAGCCAAAATAGCTTTAAAATACAATTAAGAGAGCCAATATGGCCTGAAATAAAAACAGTTTACGATAAACAAATCTACTCTGGGACTACACTCTTTGCACAGTTCTATCTACAGGAATACAAGCAATAAATATGCTCACTGACATGTGACATAACGCTTTACACTTTCAACATATTTCTTGATTTTGTCATTCAGTACTGAATGTGTACTGTAGGTATATACAACTAATTAAGCTTTCACATTTCAGAATTACAAGAAAATTAATTTGGTGAAATTGATCTAGGCTACATGTATTAACCTCAAATGTCACCTGTTGATATTATTACCAGTTCAGCAGACTTGAATTTATAAATTGATTCATACATTTTTCAGTAGCCACTACAGCGATGCTATTATTACTATATACAAGTGTTAAGATGACTAACCTTAGAAAAGAAAGCTTGTTGTCTGAAAGGTACAAAGTTGAATGTACCAATAGCTTTCAAGAGGCAGTTGAGCTGTTCTGATGAATATCCTTGGGTATCTTCTATGTACTGGTTACACGCTGTCTGCAGGACCGTTTTGTTATAATGCTGTCCAAGTATACAGTACCACAACATCTGAACAACCAATTCTGTATCTAATTCTGCCATCACAGACTCTGATGCAATCAACAATGGTAAAATTTTAAGTAGCAAAGTGTTAACATACTGACTATCTATAAACCTTGCCAGCAATGTTTTAATATCAGTGACTGTTAATGCACTAAAGTTCCTTTCCAACCATTTATTCACGAGAGTTACCTCCTGCTGACTGTCTGCTCGTTTGTGAATTTCCTTTAAAATCATAAAAACATCACACACAGACATGTGGCTGATATTGTCTGTGAGAAGTTGATTTAGAACTTGAAATATCATATTATGATGTGTTGGAGCTGTGGCATACAGCTCAACCAGCATGGACATACAAATAGATCCGGGTCTGTTAGAAATATAGTTCCAAATCTTCCTGGTAACTGTTTCAAAATCTCTGTTTGCATTGTCAGTGAAATTAGTTTTGTCAACCTGTCTAAGTAGTCTGAGGAAGTCCAGTAGTTTATCTACACTGTATGCATTGTTCTCATTCATCACTGTCATAAAATTTGTGAAGACTTTGATATAGCATTTTCTAGAAAAATCCTTTAAATTGTATCTGAATAGCACTAACTTCAATAAATCTTCTGTTGTTAACATATGAACCTGTTGAGTTACAACATCAAATATTTCATCAACAGCCTGTTTATTCTTATGCATACTATACACACTATTGCCTTGTTTTGTCAATGCACACAGGTTCAGCAAAGCTTGCCTGCCGCAGAAACCTGTCACTATATTGTATGGCACTTGCAGCTTAAAACAAAGACTATTATAGGCCTTTGACGTTTTCAGTGGTTGCTCAAGTTCATAATACCACTCCACTGGAGTAGGGTAGTGTAATACACCCGAGTAAGAGGAGTATTTATCCATGTACAGTGACGGTTTCAAGGCTCGTATTACAGCTGGAATGCCGGTCAACCTTACTTCATAGCTTATCCTTACTTTCAATTCATCTGTTTTTGACTTTTGGCGTTCTTCTTCCTCCTTTGCACTCACACGCAGAAATTTCATCATATCCTCATAATTCTGTTTCGCATCTATCTTCTTTGCTCTATTAATTGACACCGAGTGTTGATAACCCTTTTTTCTATTTGAGAAATTACTGATAAAATGCATCTGCAGATACATTTTCAATTTGTTTGGCCTAATTTTATCTACACACAAACTGTGGTGTTGATATCTAAGGCAGCTCAGAATCATGGAATAACTCATCCCTTGTGCCTTCAACATCTTTGTGTAGATCATCGTGATGTTTGTTCCTTATCTTGAACCAGCACTGATCATGCTGCTTGCTACATTTCACAGATTGTTTTCATTCCCAAACCAACACAACAACCTTAAAAAATATAGAGACACATCATATTATAAGATTTATCCAAAAACTCTACCACCCTTTACCCTGAAGCGGAAAGTTACTTTTCGGAATTCTAACACTGCACTTTTAACAGGCTGACCAAATTGTCCAATCAGGCTTCCAAAAATAAACTTTTTTTAAACAAAGTCCTTTTAAACATTTAACATTTATTACAACAATGTACAAAGTTCAAAGGTAGAGCATAAATCAACAAGTGAATAAAAGTCATCTTGAGAAATTTTAAGTTTGAAATAAACGAAAAATACATTTTTGAAAAACTTTAGTGCAAATCTACATGGAAGTTTCTGAAAGACATAGGAAATGTTATTTGAACCAATAGGGTATGAAAAAACTCAGCATCACCACAGATCACCGGGCTATTGCTTGTGCCATGTTGCACTTCTACATTCACTTGCCATACATTTTATATGTGAAATCAGAAAAAGCCCTAGCGCAAAAAAACATACCTTTGAGCATTTTTTATTTTGGGTTCAATTTAATTAAGTGTGCATTTACCATGAATCTGAGCTGTTTTAGAGCTTTTTGCTCAATGTATTAGTTTTCAAGAAAATGCCCAAAATATATTTTGACAATTCGGAGACAAATTTTAAGAAGAAAACATGAATAATTCAGAAATTCCATTTTTTTTCTTGATGTCCTTGTCATAGCTGATGAAGAAAATCATTTTTGAAAAGCTGATTTTTGAAAGACCAACTGAGCAATTTAATCACCCTGTTAAAGCACCTTGCAAGGGTGTTGTCAATACCATTTTTTCATGTCTTTGGTATTTAAAAATGTGCTACTACTGGGGATCAAACTCTAGAAATAAGATATAAAATATTATTATGAGGTGGAATGGTATTATATCTCAACATTTGTTATGAAGCTGGTGACCCTAGCCTCATTGTCACATGTCCGAGTGATGCACTACCTCTGAGCTATGAAGACAAGCTACATTAACATACAATTTAAAGAAATATATATCGCTGGTATTACATCTTGGTTTTAAATACTTTTAGTGTACATTCAATCTTAGTTCAAAAATAAAATTAAAACTACAAAAGTTACAAGTCGCGAAAACACATGATTGTCTAACGCAACGTAGACAATGACCAACAATTCTGATTAACATTTGTTTTGAAAATACTGTTTTTGTTTGTGCACTTACTGATTAATTGATTGTACAGAATCATACTCGCATAAACGTTAAATGAAGTGAAACGTGAAAATGAATATTCTTGTAATAGGTGCGTCATTCAACTTTGGTATCGTGTGATTTGAATTCCGACGGCAATGGTTACATTTCAGCGGAAAGGAACTACAGTCTATTCTACTTTTTTCCCTTTGATTGCTTATAGTCCCGGCCGACCCAGGGATTCTCCCTGGGCGAACTTGCCAAGACTCCTGACAGGCACAGGTTAAAGAGAGACAGATGCAGATAAAAAGGAAACCAGACCCTAGCTTCTATCTGCAAAAAGTTTTTCTATCGTATATCTAGCTATCTTGTCAGTTCATATATGGCCCAAAATGTGCACCTCTGCACATATGTGTCCATTAGTAACCATTCAATGTCTTTGGTTACCAAAGGTTACCAGGTTACTACAGTATCTATCTATATAATTCTATTTTATACAAAATGAAGGTCTGTATTTCAAAACTGGGTTACCTGGTTACCTAAGGCTACTCTTGGTTACTCTAGGTTACCAAATGGTATTAAAGATAAGAAAAAGAGTGATCATTACAAATTTAAGCTAATATAGAGACACTGAAATAAACAACAAAAAACGAGTCTGTAGTTTAAAAAATAAAAATATGTACGGTATAAAACTATATATACAACGGCCTTGTTTGATAATAAATAACAAAATTCGTGTTTTTTGTTCGAGAAATTGGAGTGATATATTTGTTGTAATTTTACTGTTTGAAGAGATTAATTGCTGATGGTAAGTGAACACATTTAATTTTATATTATCATTCAATTTTTGTCTTTTGACATGTTTATTCTGTCGGCCTATTCAAATGTATAACAATTTTCGTGTTTTTTGTTTGAGACATTGGAGTGATATTTTCAAATGCGTTTGAGCAATTTCAGCAGAAGAAAAGTGTAAAGATATGTGAAGTTCCTGTTTAAATAATTTTTCAACTATGATTTAGTATCAATAGTTTGAAATATTAGACAATCTGTTAATTCCTTGTGAAATATTCCTGCAGCTGGGAAGGTGACTATTACGGGGAATTTTACATGAATAAAGTTGCCCTTTTTATGTGACCCGTATGAGAATGCAAAAATACACAATAGTTTTAGAAGTTGGATATTTGAAGAGCAGAAAAGAAAGTGAGGTGAACAGTGTTTAGATGTCATTTACTACAACTGGCTGTTTTTGATCAATCTAAGATCGCCCGCTTAGTGTAAAAATTCACAGCTTTAACGTGGTAAGTATACTTGGATTTATTTATCAAATAATTAAAGTTGTGTTAAAATATTCTGAAAGTATATCAAATCTAATAATTAATCTATTATTATGAAATCTAGTAGTCATAGTAATTAATGTCTGTCTTTTCATTCCATTATAAAAGAATGAAATATACATTACTTATGTGTACATGAAAAAAACATTTAAATTAAACACTAACTGAATACTGAAATAATTATTTCAACAAAACAAAAACACAATTATTTCAACAATTCATTGTGCCTATCAGTCTGTTTATAAGGGATTAGTAGATAACCCCTTACTTATTTGCCTTGTGCTTTTGATCTTACAATTACTGCCCTGGGCCTCATTGTGCTATATGGCTTTCTTTGCCATATATGGTATGGTGAATTCCACTTCAAAGCAGCTCTTGTTAATTGGGGACTTACAATTATATCATCACATAGCCATAAATCACAAGGCAGTAAATCACAGTGAAGCTGGGGGTGGAGTTTTTAGAATTTGTGAACCAATCATATGACCCCTTTGTATCTGTAATTGATATTATAGATCTAATCTTCTCATTTCTTAATGAAAGTTCAGATTTAACACTTGTTGAATTCTGTTAAAAAATCATTGCTTAATTATTCATCTGTAATTATAATACTGTTACATGTTCATTTTGTGCTTTATTTAATATTTACTAAACGTTGGAATTGGAACTAAAGCTACTGGACACTGGTAAGCATAATTTTGTCAGTTATTTTAGATAAAAATAATCAGTTGCCTTACAATGTTTTGTATGCAAGGTTGCTGTTTAATTTAGCACAATTTTTTATATAGTCAATAGGAAAGCTTCTGTAAGCAATTTTTTAACATAATTATATTTTTTTCTGCAGTTTCAAGAGATTGTTAGTACCTCCTTTGCAATTTAGAATATATAAATTCCTTATTGGTAATGAGAATGGTAACCAGTCAACTCATACCTAAGTCAACTCGTACCTTAGTCATCTTGTACCTGAATTGGTAAACTCGTACCTGATTTTTTTTCTCGAAAAAGTCAACTCGTACCTCAAACTTTTTTATGCAATATCTTTGAGACAATAGTATTTTTTTATCAATTATCATTAAATATTTGCATCGAAATACTTTATTTTGCTCTTATTTTGCAAATTTGTATCAGAAAATGGAAGAAATGAAGAGAATGTTTTGAAAAAAAGTCAACTCGTACCCTACGTAATCATTCGTTTTTAGCGTTACTAAAATAATGAATAACGGGACTTTCGAAAATTGTATTATTTTCATCATGTTAATAACGAAAATATGTTTTATTTCAGTTCAACTTAGGTTTTTTAAGATACAATAGGCCCTCGGACACGAAATTAGGTTTGTAGACACGCTCTTAAAATAAGTTAATTTGCTTCCTGTTTTATGTTTGTACCGATTTATGTACAAACTTTAATTTTCTGTGTGCATTTATTTATCAAGGCAATGGAATTTCAGATCAAGTGACAGTAACAGTTAACTGAATTTTGAGAAGACTAGTTACTTCTCGAATGAAAATACCCTACCAAGTAATTTATTTTCTTGCATGCAACAGAGAAAGTTAAAAAAAATAAACATAACTTATATAACATTCCAATCATAAATTTTATTTTTTTCAATTTGACATATATATGTTTTATGATGAAAGCAGCTTACTAACAATTGACAATAACTGACTTTCACCTGAAATATCAGTTTTGAAACAAAAGGTACGAGTTGACTACAAAGGGTACGAGTTGACTTTTTTAACCATACGAGTTGACAAATTCAGGTACGAGATGACTAAGGTATGAGTTGACCTGGAAGCATGAGAATAGAATAAGATTTCTTTGTACCTTGTTTACATTTCATTTGACAGTATACATGCTATTGTACATGTATTTATAATTAATAAATTATGATGCAAAACCAAAATTAAAGGTTGAAATAACAAGAACCAGCAGCTGCTGATTATATTTTCGTAACAGAAGCTAGTAACAGTAACCATACAGTAACATATTATTATAAATAACCTGTTAAAGATGTATTTATTTTATCAAATTTGTCTTTTAACACTTAGGAACTTCTTTAAACGTGTTACATCCAAATTGTTACATCAAAGTAGGACAATTTATTTAAATTGTTGCAAATATCAAAAGTCTAGTTCTTGCATTCAGTATTGAAGTCCATGTAATGGCAAGATATTTAGACTTTTGAATGAATCACTAAAATTATTCAGATCTCCTTGTTGTGTACAATCCTGTATCAATACATCTGGTAAAAAATGGCAACATGTTGGATTAGATTGTGACAGAAAATCATTACACAAATGAGGTCATTTTTAATCTAATATTCTAGAAAATATGTCAACTTATTGGACATAATCAGTTTAATAAGTTTATTTTTCCTAATTCCACAACAGACCAAAAGGTCTGTGAGGCACACATATAACTTTGCAAATCAGAGCATGATATCTAACAAAAGAACGAAGAATGTATCTTAACATTACAATAATGCATTATCATCCATTTTCACATAAATTTGATGTTACAAAATATTAGATAGGTAACTAGTAATTCTATGTTCAACTTGTTAAAAGTTGTTTGTTTCATTTGAAATAAACTTAAATTTGCATACCAGTCTATGGTAAAGACCAGGTTTTCACCTTTTACTGAATGAAGAAATGAATGCAACCTAAAATCTGATTGGTAACTGGTCAAAGAATTTTTTTTGTTGAACAAAAGTCTGAGCTATATATACATAGAATGAACACCGGCTGATCTTGTTGAAATGAAATATACCGGTAAGACCAATCTGGATTTAATATGATATTTGAAAAAATAAAGTAACTTATCAACCTTTGTAATAACAAATAGTAAAAGGAGTCTCTAATGCAAAAGGCTACGTTTGTGTTCATATGCAGTATTAACATGCTGTTCATAGTAAATTCAAAAAATAAAGTTAAAGAAAATATCTCTGTCAATATTTTATAATTCATTTAATTAATCAAATACTGTTTTGCGGTCACATGCAAAATAAACATCTTGAGCTACACTATTTATAAGCATTACATAATTCTATGAACGTTAGTAATTTGGACAATTTCTACAAGATTAAGTATGAATTTAGTTATTAAATCATTATAAAATTTACATCTTAGACAGGGCCATCGTCGACTATTGAAAAGTGGTTCGTTTTAAGTCATGAGATGGGGGAGAGCATGAGAGGGGGGATCTCCCCCAGAAATTTTTTAGTTTCTGTATGCCTTAAGATGCGTTTTATTGCATCCCGAGTGTAATTCTGGATTGTAATTTTAACTTTTTTCATAAAGATTTTATGGAAAACCATATATTTGGGCAATAATTTAGCAGATTTATTTATTCTCGACATGACACCGTATACAATGCAAACACATAATCATAGCATGACTAAGCATTACATTGTTCTGAGCTACCTTTTTAACAGATAAACAAACGAATTCCATGACAGGAGGAGCATTATTATATACCCCAAACTATTTTCCACAGTTTCAGTAATTCTACATTGTATAATAATTGACAAAACCAAGAGATCGTATAAACTGCACACAGCCAAACTGAATGGAAATGCTGTTAGCCATTACTCAGAGCTGCTGTGTTTCAGCATTACATTTTTCTGAGCTTATAGTCATTGTTTTTAATAAACCTAACACCAATCTACGTTTTTCATGCACAGCAATACATTCATTTGCAATTTCATTCAAATCCAGAGCGTCTGTTTTGTGGTTATATCGTATAACGTATATAGTCATGAGACTGTTGGATCTAGCATGTGTCAAGTGCTTGGTAGGTATGTTTGATTCTCCGCAATGCTGAATAATGCAACCATGGTCTATTAGTAAACCACGAAGACTGAAATCTTCTTTTCGCTGGAAGTTTTTGACCAAAGGTTCGCTGTGGAAAATTAAATGGCTTAGATTGAGTTGGTACTGGGGTATATCCATTTTGAAACAATAACATACACACAGAAGGTTTCAGATTAAGAATTATTAAAATAAAAAAGTCGTTCTTTAAATTAAACAGAATTGAAGATCAACCAGTTGTCGTGCCTTTGATATCTCGCTTGAGATAATCTGTAATAATTGGTAATTGGATTAAGTATAGTTGCCGGTTTTCACACCCTCGGGCAGTAAGAGTCGCGCTACCGATGAATGCATTAGCGTGTCAGAATGTCGGCACTTTTGATCATTTCAGTAAAAAAGAAAATTGAGAGAGTTAAGGGGAAAATGGTACGGCCGATAGTATGCTTGGCCAAAATAGTGGTCCGGCCATGGCCGTACCGGCCGGACCATCCGCGACGGCCTTGTTAGAACAAAATGTTATTCGTCCCCAAATTCATTACAAGCATTACATTTTATGTCATCAAAAGGTGTAATATAAGGTTTGGTTCATCATCCATTTTCTACAAATAATCAATGAGAGAACATCTAGACATACTCAACATTTTGGAAATCAGTTCAACAACAGTATTATTTATGTTTAAGGTTTACGGACCCTGAAACCCACGTTTAGAAATGGTTACATACTTGATGGTTTCTAGTTAAGCATCCATTAAAAAGCCCAAGTATGTAATTTTATTAACATTTACCGTTCCAAACATGAGATATTTACATTTGATGTCGGCTACCCCACTTTTCCGAGAAGACCCCCAAAGAGCAAATACCTAGATACTATAAATCTCGTGTATTTTTTCAAAATTGAGGAATATATTGGTGAAATGTACCTTGTTGTGTTCATATGACCTTACTTTGTATCATGCATTACTTACTGATAACAATTGTTCACAAAGAAAAAGAAATAAAATGTATTATGTGAAAATTTGACCCTGCGGCCTGGCTTTTTTTTCCATGTCATGTCCAAATACACAATGTTTTGGCCAAAATTTTAATACTTTCAATATCGTTTCACAATATAAAACCCAAATGCAAAGTTTCTACAAGATATAAAGGGAAACATATCAAAAAAGGAAAAACTTTTACCGTCTAGTTAGTTCAAACCACAACATTTTATGACTTTGGTATGAAATGTCAAGGGAGACAATTTCAGGTCAAATTTCAGTATTTATTCTTCCTTTGTTTCAAACTATTAAATAATGCTTCAACTTCTGCCTAGAAACAATACAAGACTTGCAATGCAATAAAAGCACTTACATAAATAGAAAAAAATACATTCTTTCAACAATAAAATCATGTTTTTTCTCCAAAATCTTGTATACATACACGTAGTCGAGAGCTAGAAATTCAACAAGTGACCAAGAACTATTTATCCACACAAAACACTAAAATGTTCACAAAGATAATACTTACATAGAAAAATATCCCAATATGTATCATATGTTATGTTTTTGATGTCTGCAGGTACCAAAAAAAAGAATAATGTATTGACAATGTGACATTTTGGTTTGGATTCTGCGACTAAAGTTAAAAATATAAGTAAGCCTAAATTTCAATGAAAATATATGTCCTATGGCCTTGAGTAACTAACAATACTTGAAATATACTGCTTTCCTGTTATAGAACATTTCTGAAACATATATTCAGTACAATATAACATATCCAACAGTTTATGAGCCGCGCCATGACAAAACCAACATAGTGCGTTAGCGACAAGCATGGATCCAGACAAGCCTGCGCATCCGTGCAGTCTGATCAAGATCCATGCTGTTCGCTTTCAAACCCTATTACAATTAAAGAAACTGATAGAGAACAGCATGGATCCTGATCAGACAGCGCGGATGCGCAGGCTGGTCTGGAACCATGCTGGTCGCAAAACTATAACGTTGGTTTTGTCATGGTGCAGCTCATATATCAGTAAAACAAATTTTAACTGTTTTTTTGTAAGAAATCAACCAGTTTAGGAATGACAGTCTCAAGTGTCCGTTTTGTGTTTGTTAAGAGGGAAAGTGAACTTTATCATATTACTAAGGCATAACAATGTTGGAATAGTTTCACTAAGGCGCGCACATCTTCAAGAGCATCATGGGCATTATACTGTATACCAAGAATATCCTGTACAAGATCTCCCTGTTTATAACTACTTCTGCCAGAATAGGTCTTACGAAAGAATGGTAATGTATCCAAACAACCAACAACACTTGCAAAAAATTCTTCCAACTTATTCACATTAGAAACTGCAGCAACAAGAACTGAAAAATCAAACCTCCGCCCATTGTGTGCCACCAACACTACTCTGTCATACTTGTTTAGCCACTTTATGAAATTTTCAACAGCACATTGAATGTTTACAGTTTCTACTATAGTCCCAGACACAAACATAACATTATTATCTGCCATTCTTATACCAGTGGTCAATCACCGTAAGGCCCATTTTCACATGACACAGCTCAAATATTCCATCATTCTCAAGTTACATTCATATGTAAAACATTCCTAATGTTATTGAAAAGCAGCACATGGTCACATGGTCGGAAACGTGACATTCCGGAATCTACCGATATAACACGGAAATTACCGATTTTTCAGGGTCCGTAATCCTTGGTGTCATTATTGCTACTAGTAGACCATGAATAGACGTACGAGGGCAGAATTCTATTGTTTTGATTAAGTTGCAAGTAATTGTCAGAGGATTAATTTTAGTGACAATATTTATTTTTAGATAAATATGTTATAAATCTGAATTAAGAAACTGAAACAGCACAAAAAAAAGCTTACCAGTGAATAAGCTTTAAGTTAGGAGTACGAAATGCCAGTTTCTGCATGCTACTATCCATTTTCCAGCAAACATGGCATGGCCATTTACCAGTTGCTACTTGTCAGAGTATTTTTTGCTACATTTCCTTGTTATATGACAGTGTAAAATGTCGGTATGATGGATTTATCAAACACAAGTAGTTCATTGAGTGACCAGTCAATGATACCATTAATTACCCAAGTGTGTATAACAACAACTTTTCACACTTTTGAAATTTCAACTGACACCAGTGCTGCTTGATGAAAATAATTAATTACCATTAGCCAGGTACAAGGCAATTTGCAGTTGGTCAATGTATTAATTTGGTATGATTTAAATGTCTTTTGACTTAGAAATAAACATTATGTAATAAAAAGTGAAAGTAGTTTACCCAACCACACATGTCTTTGAGGAGTAGAGATTATTGTTTTTATCTCTAAAATATTAATTAAGTTTGCATAAATAGTGATTTATTGAATATCTAACCCTTGATTTATTAAAATAATGACTAAAGAGCAAAACAAATTAAAACTAGAATTGTGTCCAAAGGACACGGATGCCCCCACTGTGCAGATGTGCTCATAAACAAGAGCAAGCATATCTGTATGTAAGATTTTTATGTGGAACTTTTTCATTCCACTGTTTCATTTCTGTACATATACCTAAAATGATCTACAGGTAACCTTATGTACATGTTAAATTAAATTACAAATGTAAAATTTATATGTTCAATTATTTATATGGTATATAGTGAAAAAATCAACAAAGGGCCATAATTCTGTTAAATTTGGTCGCAACAAATTTATATGGTATATAGTGAAAAAATCAACAAAGGGCCATAATTCTGTTAAATTTGGTCGCAACAAAAATTTCTTCCTTTACTACCATCTACACATTAAAGCTGTTCATCCCTGGAAGTTTAAGCAAAATCTGCCATCCGGTTTAAGAGGAGTTGCGTTCACAATATTTCTATATGGTATATAGTGAAAAACTTAACAAAGGGCCATAATTCTGTTAAATTTGGTCGCAACAAAAATTCCTTCCTTTACTACCATCTACACATTAAGGTTGTTCATCCCTGGAAGTTTAAGCAAAATCTGCCAACCAGTTTAAGAGGAGTTGCGTTCACAAAATTTCTATATGGTATATAGTGAAAAAATCAACAAAGGGCCATAATTCTGTTAAATTTGGCCGCAGCAAAAATTCCTTCCTTTACTGCCATCTACACATTAAGGTTGTTCATCCCTGGAAGTTTAAGCAAAATCTGCCATCCGGTTTAAGAGGAGTTGCGTTCACAAAATTTCTACATAGTATATAGTGAAAAAATCAACAAAGGGCCATAATTCTGTTAAATTTGGTCGCAGCAAAAATTCCTTTCTTTACTACCATCTACACATTAAGGTTGTTCATCACTGGAAGTTTAAGCAAAATCTGCCATCCGGTTTAAGAGGAGTTGCTTTCACAAAATTTCTATATGGTATATAGTGAAAAAATCAACAAAGGGCCATAATTCTGTTAAATTTGGTCGCCGCGAAAATTCCTTCCTTTACTACCATCTACACATTAAGGTTGTTCATCCCTGGAAGTTTAAGCAAAATCTGCCATCCGGTTTAAGAGGAGTTGCGTTCACAAGATTTCGGGACGTACGGACGGACGGACGGACGGACGGACGGACGGACGGACGGACGGACGGACAAGTGCAACGCTATATGCACCCCACTTTGTGGGGGCATAAAAACCCAGCACTTTCTGGGTGCAACAAAAATGCATCTACAACAGGTATCAAGAATCTTAAAGCCCCATGGTCACATTGAATTTGCTTGGATTGTATAATGCAATTACTTGTAAAATCATAATAGTACTTTAAAAAAATGTTGATACATGTAACCTTTTCTTCATGTTCATTTAATTTTTTCATGAAAGAGTATTGCAGAAATTCCTAACATAGAACAATTATTGTACAAATTGATACATGTACAATTGATTCTTTGAAAAAGCAAAGTAGGACTTTTGTACGTAATATGCGGTCAATTTCACCAAAGGGAGTTATTGTTATGACCATAGTGACCTGGAGAAACCTTCATTTTTTATAGCATTGGGAAGACCCAAAAATCCTTCTGACATAATGGGATACCCAACCCTCCAACAAATTGTTTGTCGTCTTTCCCTGTCATGCATTTGAAAGAGGCCATCTGAGCTTTATTTAAGATTCTGAGATGGCCCTAATAACAGTAACACTGTTGCTTCTTTGTATTTATATCTTAAAGTTTCCGATGTTTAAAATGAAACTACAAAATGTAGAAATAGCATTGAGAAATGTTATCTGGCAAGCATGAAGTTTGCATAAAACAAAGTTCTTTTTTCATTTGTACAAAACAGACCAAGAAATTGGAAACTCAATGGAATTAATGGTTAGATTTCAGACTTGTAAATTGCTGTAACATTTAACTTACTGCATCATCAGTAATGGTTCAATCATCAGAACCACTAAAGGAAGTTTCTTATAGGTGTATTAATAACAGTTACCATTTCTTATCAGAAGCAATCATATGTAAAAAGCATGCATATACAGAACTTTTATTACAACTGAAAAAAGAAGGCAAACTGAAATGTTTACATAAATCCTTATTGTAGATTATTATAGTATTAAGATGTTTATTTCATTTCTCTTCAGAATTGACAAAAAGACTAACAGTTCAAAACGCTGCCACAGTTGAAGGCATAGCCGCACAAAACCCCATCCCACCTGCAACACAGGGTCCAACACTGATACCAGCCCTAAGCACCACACCACAAACAGTCAACACACCACGAAAAGCCAACAGACCACCAACAGTCACTGCACCACGAAAAGACACCACACCACCAAGGGACACCACACCGACAACAGACACCACACCACGAAAAGCCACCACACCAACAACAGACACCACACCACCAACGGACTCCACACCAACAACAGACACCACACCACGAAAAGTCACCACACCAACAACAGACAATACCACACTACCAATGGACACCACACCAACAACAGATGACACCACACCACCAACGGACACCACACCAACAACAGACACCACACCATGAAAAGTCACCACACCAACAACAGGCACCACACATCCTACTGCAACAATTTCTGGCAGAAGAATAATGAAACAAAAAAAGAAGAAAACTGGTAAGTTACGACAGAAAAATATGGATAATTTTAATTGATTACTGCATTGATTAGTAAATATCTATTGAATCATCTTTGATCTTGAATATGTAAATCCTCAAACACTATGGGGCATTTAAACCAGAATGATACCAATTTCATATTATCAGACTTCTTCTGTTTGTCAACCGTCCTTTTGTGTCCATGTAATGATTTTTTAACAGGCTGCTATTCAATTCACAAATTATGCTTGAATATTATGTTTGGTTGGTGAATAATAAGATCTAGTGTAAAAGGAAAAAACTTGTACTTTGCAAGCTCATTTTTATTGACCTGATGTGTAAATCACTGTTATGTTCCAAAATTTACTGCAACAGCTATCTGAAGTTGGCAGTGCAAAAGACAAAGCCTCGTATCATTTATCAATTGAATTTTTCAAAGATAAATTAATTAAATACTGACTATTCTTTCTCTTGTAGCAATAATTCTGCCACAACCAGAAGCATCAGAGGTGTGCGAGAAATTTAAGAATGTGGGGAATCCGCTGGACAAGTGGGTAGAATGCGAAAAATGTTTAACATTGGTTTCATGCAAGATGTAAGAAAGTGAACATAAGAGAATTCTCCAAAATTAAAAAGGGGTGCTTTCTTGGACATGCTGTTGAAAGTGTTGGGTTTTTATCTATAATTTTATGCAGAATTTATATTGCTTTAAAAGTGAACATTGCCAAAGTTTTAACAAAAGTAAATGAATATACATTTCAGCTTGACACTGATTGAATTATGAAATGAGTGAATACTTTTTTGACTCAGACTATCCTAGTCAAAAACTATTTCAATTGTCGTCTTTCATTTAGGGAAATAACCTGGCATAAAAGATTGTTACATGTTTTCGAAGCATCTTCTGTAGGTAGAATTGTTCTTGACCATATCCTTATAAGGGTAATATAACTTGTCATCAATTTATAAAAACAACAAATTTAAGTCGGTTTATTGACAGTTATTTTAAGTCTTCACATCACAGATGCTTTTACATCTAATTTGAATTAATTATTTACTCTTTTTTTCTTAGTGTGAGATTCTTACAGTATCGTACATATTTTACTATTAAATCAATTAAAGTATATTTTTCTTTTGAGTAAATGCCACACAACTCTCTTTAGACACTTACATTTTACACAAAAATTGTTTTATGTAGATATTTGTCTCAGGTCTTAGATTGACTGTTCTTTGTAATCTTTTGGATAAGTTAAGGTAATCATTGCTAATCAGTTCATCCTTGACCTGATCTTAGTAGGCTTATTTTTTATTTTTAAGGCATTTTTTTCATGTAAGAAGTGCAGTTTTCCTTTTCAGTATTTTACCTAAACCTTTTATGGCATAATTATATTAGTCTTGGATTAGCAATGGTTATCTAACTTTTAGTTGTCTAATATGTTGTAGATATTGTGATATTTGTTGTGCAAATAGAATATGAAGGCTCATTTAATTCTTCCTCAGAATGGCCATTTATGTGTTAATATATGTTGGTTTGTGTATGTACGTTTTACATGTATAAATGTGATGGATGAGACATTAATAAATGTAAATAATGATTTTTTCAGCCGCTAAATTTCCAACTGTGTGTACCTGTGTGTATGAAACATGATTAATGATTTGTGTACATCTATAGATGTGTGTTAATTTATTTTAATTTGTGCATGGAAGCCAAATATGACACTTATTAAAGCTGATTGCTCTCAGACTTTGGTAAAAAAATGAAGTTCTTCAAACTGTTTGTAAATAACGTATTTTAGAACATATGGTGATATAAAAAAGGCTCCAGTATAAGTTCATGTCACGTTTATCTCTAAATTTCGAAAAATAATCTACCAAATTCAAAAGCTTTACAGACGCTTTTGAAATTTCAATATAAACATAGTATACAGGGGCCGTGTAACCAATCTCTTCAATCGCTTTCTGCAAATTCCTACTTAGATTTTTGGTTATTTTTTTATTCTAGCCTTTAGTTTTATATTTATGAATAAGAATGTCAATTTTCCTGAATTTTTTTTCGACTGAGAGTGAGCAGCTTTAATGCTTGTGTAAATGATTAAACTGGTAAAGCTGATATAATTTTATGTTGTAAACAGTATTTACATCTTATTTATACATTTTATGTTTGTTAATTAATAAAGATATGTGGTGAAATGGTGAAAGTGGCTTCCTTATCATTATTTTAACATTCTTGGGACACTTTGTTGACTTAATTTAAATAAATTAATGAACACTATTTCCACATATTTTTCCCACTCACTTCAATCAATAGTGTATAATCATACTTAAGCTCACTAAAGCAAAAAGCTCAGGATGAGCTAATAACAAAGGCACACAGCACAGTAACAATAATTCCTGAAGTTCCATTGAAAACACTGTTTAAAACCATATGTTTCAATTAATAAAAGATTACATAATTACCCCTATCGACAGTTATACCTAAGGAATACTGTTCTAAGCCAGACCAACATTTCTTTTCCATACATAATTTAAATACCAGATATGAAATGTAAATAGACCAGACTGATAAAAATAATGCATCCTGGTCATTGGTTACCTGTCAGTTCAGTGCTGTAACATGACATGTTTGACAAAGATACTTCAATTCAAAAACAAAATGAATTGTAATTTTTAGATAAAAAACAAATGAGTCTAAGTAACAAAGGATCCACATTACCTGATACTGGAACATACCCGCTTTTTGACTGATATCAGTTTTTATACTAACAATTAAAACAAGTAATATCTTAAAAAAAAAAGATGGTCGACATAGGTGACGTAATAAACACATTTTGTGTTTCAGAAGGCTCCCGGGCAGTACACTGCTTATTCCGGTACCGAAACGCTAGCCAATAATCAATGACGCTAGATGTCCGGCCCCGGACAACACCTCGTTGAATACAAAAGTTGATCTTCGTACTGTCCAGAAACCTTGACATATAACGTGTTCTGTTTTTTCATTTTTTGCAACCTGATTTATTATAAATAAATATAATATAAAAAAAATACACATTTTGTGTTTCAGAAGGCTCCCGGGCAGTACACTGCTTATTCCGGTACCGAAACGCTAGCCAATAATTTGCAGATTCTGATTGGTCACATTATAACGAAGTTGGTTAGCAACGCGCGAATACCAACGGAAGTTCAAATCAAAAGTATACGACTACGTCGAAAAAAAAGTTTCACTACTAAGTAAACATTTACATAAGCATATAAAATAATTTTATGTTAATATGGATAAAAGATAAAAATATCAACAATGTACCCTAATTCAGTAAAGAAAGACATAGTTTCTCTAATTGAACCTGTGAACCCTTAGGTTACCCTCTCTAGAAGAAAGACTCTCATTTATTAGCTTTATTTAAAGAAAGACTAAGTATGATTAAGAGAAACCAATGGTACCATTAGATGACTTATTTCTAGCAGACCCTCAGTAATTCATGGAAAGAAAGCAAAGTAAACCTGATTAACTCAAAGTTACCTCTGGTACCCTTAGGTAACTAGGTAACCCACTTCTAGAATAATAGACCCTCATTTATTAAATTTATTTGAATAACAAAATAGTAACCCGGAATGACTTGGAGTAACCTTAAGTACCCTTAGGTAACCAGGTAACCCACTTCTAGAAAAAAGACCTTCATTTATTAGATTTATTTCAAGAAAGACAAAGTAACCCATAATGACTCAGAGTAACCTGTGGTAACCTCCGGTACCCTTAGGTAACCAGGTAACCCACTTTTAGAAAGAAGGACCCTTATTTATTAGATTTATTTCAAGGAAGACAAAGTAACCCATAATGACCCAGAGTAACATGTGGTAACCTCTGGTACCCTTAGGTAACCAGGTAACCTTGTTTTGGAATAAAGACCCTCATTTATCAGAATCATTTGAATAACAAAATAGTAACCCTGAATGACTTGGAGTAACCTGAGGTAACCTCTGGTACTCTTAGGTAACCAGGTAACCTTGTTTTGGAATAAAGACCCTCATTTATCAGAAATATTTAAATAACAAAATAGTCACCCTGAATGACTTGGAGTAACCTGAGGTAACCTTAAGTACCCTTAGGTAACCAGGTAACCCACTTCTAGAAAAAAGACCTTCATTTATTAGATTTATTTCAAGAAAGACAAAGTAACCCATTATGACTCAGAGTAACCTGTGGTAACCTCTGGTACCCTTAGGTAACCAGGTAACCCACTTTTAGAAAGAAGGACCCTTATTTATTAGATTTATTGCAAGAAAGACAAAGTAACCCATAATGACCCAGAGTAACATGTGGTAACCTGTGATACCCTTAGGTAACCAGGTAACCTTGTTTTGGAATAAAGACCCTCATTTATCAGAAATATTTAAATAACAAAATAGTAACCCTGAATAACTTGGAGTAACCTGAGGTAACCTTAAGTACCCTTAGGTAACCAGGTAACCCACTTCTAGAAAAAAGACCTTCATTTATTAGATTTATTTCAAGAAAGACAAAGTAACCCATAATGACTCAGAGTAACCTGTGGTAACCTCCGGTACCCTTAGGTAACCAGGTAACCCACTTTTAGAAAGAAGGACCCTTATTTATTAGATTTATTTCAAGAAAGACAAAGTAACCCATAATGACCCAGAGTAACATGTGGTAACCTCTGGTACCCTTAGGTAACCAGGTAACCTTGTTTTGGAATAAAGACCCTCATTTATCAGAATCATTTAAATAACAAAATAGTAACCCTGAATAACTTGGAGTAACCTGAGGTAACCTCTGGTACCCTTAGGTAACCAGGTAACCTTGTTTTGGAATAAAGACCCTCATTTATCAGAAATATTTAAATAACAAAATAGTCACCCTGAATGACTTGGAGTAACCTGAGGTAACCTTAAGTACCCTTAGGTAACCAGGTAACCCACTTCTAGAAAAAAGACCTTCATTTATTAGATTTATTTCAAGAAAGACAAAGTAACCCATTATGACTCAGAGTAACCTGTGGTAACCTCTGGTACCCTTAGGTAACCAGGTAACCCACTTTTAGAAAGAAGGACCCTTATTTATTAGATTTATTGCAAGAAAGACAAAGTAACCCATATTGACCCAGAGTAACATGTGGTAACCTGTGGTACCCTTAGGTAACCAGGTAACCTTGTTTTGGAATAAAGACCCTCATTTATCAGAAATATTTAAATAACAAAAAAGTAACCCTGAATGACTTGGAGTAACATGAGGTAACCTAAATACTACCCTTAGGTAACCAGGTAACCCACTTCTAGAAAAAAGACCTTCATTTATTCGATTTATTTCAAGAAAGACAAAGTAACCCATAATGACTCAGAGTAACCTGTGGTAACCTCCGGTACCCTAAGGTAACCAGGTAACCCACTTTTAGAAAGAAGGTACCTTATTTATTAGATTTATTTCAGGAAAGACAAAGTAACCCATAATGACCCAGAGTAACATGTGGTAACCTCTGGTACCCTTAGGTAACCAGGTAACCTTGTTTTGGAATAAAGACCCTCATTTATCAGAATCATTTGAATAACAAAATAGTAACCCTGAATGACTTGGAGTAACCTGAGGTAACCTCTGGTACCCTTAGGTAACCAGGTAACCTTGTTTTGGAATAAAGACCCTCATTTATCAGAAATATTTAAATAACAAAATAGTAACCCTGAATGACTTGGAGTAACCTGAGGTAACCTTAAGTACCCTTAGGTAACCAGGTAACCCACTTCTAGAAAAAAGACCTTCATTTATTAGATTTATTTCAAGAAAGACAAAGTAACCCATAATGACTCAGAGTAACCTGTGGTAACCTCCGGTACCCTTAGGTAACCAGGTAACCCACTTTTAGAAAGAAGGACCCTTATTTATTAGATTTATTTCAAGAAAGACAAAGTAACCCATAATGACCCAGAGTAACCTGTGGTAACCTCTGGTACCCTTAGGTAACCAGGTAACCTTGTTTTGGAATAAAGACCCTCATTTATCAGAATCATTTGAATAACAAAATAGTAACCCTGAATGACTTGGAGTAACCTGAGGTAACCTCTGGTACCCTTAGGTAACCTTGTTTTGGAATAAAGACCCTCATTTATCAGAAATATTTAAATAACAAAATAGTCACCCTGAATGACTTGGAGTAACCTGAGGTAACCTTAAGTACCCTTAGGTAACCAGGTAACCCACTTCTAGAAAAAAGACCTTCATTTATTAGATTTATTTCAAGAAAGACAAAGTAACCCATTATGACTCAGAGTAACCTGTGGTAACCTCTGGTACCCTTAGGTAACCAGGTAACCCACTTTTAGAAAGAAGGACCCTTATTTATTAGATTTATTGCAAGAAAGACAAAGTATTCCCTTCTGTAAATCTGCCATCGATTGCCATCAATTTAGACAGTGGAAAACGGTGGAGTATTGAAACAAGCAAATTTTGTTGGAAAACGGTGTAAAACAATGAAAAAACAGCAAGGCAATGAGAAGGTCTATCAATTTTCACTATTTTCCACTGTTTTTCACCAAGTGCCACTATCGGTGGAGTATTGAAACACTTTCCATCGAATGCCACTGTTATTTTGCCACTGTTTGCCACTGTTTTCCATCAATAGCTTGAGTGAAAATCAGTGGCAGAAATGCCATTGTTTTCCACCAAGTGCCACCATCGGTGGAGTATTGAAACACTTTCCATCGAATGCCACTGCAATTTTGCCGCTGTTTGCCACTGTTTTCCATCTATAATCTCAGCGAAAATCGTTGGAAAAAATGCCACTGTTTTCCACCAAGTGCCACCATCGGTGGAGTATTGAAACACTTTCCATCGAATGCCACTGATTTTGCCACTGTTTGCCACTGTTTTCCATCAATAACCTCAGTGAAA
>JAFMSR010001418.1:0-28229 GCA_022818135.1 Saxidomus purpurata | reverse complement strand
ATCATTATACTGAATGTTTGCTTCCCTCGTTGACAATACATTTGATAAAAGTCTATCTGTTATAATTTAAGAAATCTGATATATGTACTGATTATGAAATTAACCACCATTGACCTGTATGTGTCTATTTGTAATGTAAATGTTTACTGTAATGAGCTCATTGGTTTTTAACCATTTGTTCAATAAACTATCTATGTAGAGCGAACACGAACGAATAGGCGAAAATGGTCCTATACCGCTAACATAACATGACTTTCTTATGATCCAATGTGACCGATATTCAAGCTGGAACTTTAAATCATAAACACATACATGTTTGATCTATAGATCATCAAGACAAACATTCTGACCAATTTACATGATTATTGACTATAAAATGAGACCTGTGCATTACTAATACCGTTTTTCTTGGATTTGACCTGATGATCTTGATTTGATCTCCTACGACCCTAATTCAAATTCACGAAGACAAACACTCTGACTAAATTTTATAAAAAGTTGGTGTTCAACGTGGCCTTTATATGGTGTCAATAAAGTATTTCTTTAATTTGACAGTGTGACCTAGTTTCTGACCCGCGGTGACTCAGATACGAATTTGGGCTAGAAATTACTGAGACAAACATTCTGACCTATTCTCATGAAGATTGAATATAACATGTAGCATCTAGAGTGTAAAGACACAGATTCAAACTTGGCCTAGAAATCACCAAGACAAACGCATACTAAACGAAAATTAAAATTTTCTGCTATGTGATTTGTACCACTCGATCATTTTGAAATTAATGTAACGTAAGAATCCACCCTGTACCTTCATAAATGCAAGACATGAGAGCTGTCGTGTATCAATAGAGATATAGAGGGGACGCAAAATCTTACAGAAGGACGTATAAAAACTTCCTTTACCCTCCCACTTTATGACAGTTACTAAAGACCGGCTCTTAAAAAACATCAACATATTTTAAATAATATAGTTTAGTGTTATCACTTTTTCTTTTACCTTTTTTCAAATACCATATCTCGAAACAATACTTTGTTCCAATCGGTTAAAGGACAAAAGACGTCTGCAAACAAGCACCAGGATTTCATAGTAATGTCAACAGCTTTAAACTCAGAAGTCTGTCCAAGGAATGCAAAACGAAAGGACATCACAGAAAACTTACCTTTAAAATTTACGTTTAGCTATCGTCTTCTTCTTTTTGTGTGTGTATTTTGTTGGTGTTGCCTTTGATTTAGCCTGGAAACTTGTAGCAAAGCCACTAAGTTTCAAATTGCCCTGTCTTCGTGTCTGTTAAACAAAAAATAACGAATTTGCACATTCCAAAAAATGCTAAAGTCACCATTAATACATTTGTCTTTTGAAACGGTCTTGACTGTAATAATTATGTAGAAAATTAGAACAAACCAATTTTACTGATTTTAACCTGAGGAAGTTAAGATACTGACATTTTATTTGCGTTTGATGTTTGCAGTTGGACTAGACTGTTCGACCTACTACTTGATTGTACTTTAAACCTAAGATAAATGGTATGCTTAAATCATAATATACTGAAGGGAAAAAGAAACGCAGGGTAACAACAAGAGCTGTCCCTCGCAAGTGACGAATGCCACCGAAAGAGGTGCCTCACAGTCTGTGTCCTCTCCATGTGCTCAATAAATGTGCTATGTAATTTTAAAATCCTTCCATGCATGACAGAGTAATCATGCATACAGTATTCCATTACTTTAAACACTAAGTGTGACCTTGACCTTTGAGGTAGGGACTTGGGTCTTGCACGCAACACATCCGCTTGATGTGCTAGACATTTGTGCCAAGTTATTTTAAAATCCTTCAAAGCATAATAAAGTTATAGTCCGGACACAAATGTATGCATATATACAGGATTCCATTACCTATAAACTCTAAGTGTGACCTTGACCTTTGTGGTAGGGATGTGGGTCTTGCACGCGACACGTCGTCTTGATGTGCTAGACATTTGTGCCAAATTATTTTAAAATCCTTCAAGGCATAATAAAGTTATAGTCCGGACACAAATGTATGCATATATAGAGGAATCCATTACCTTCAAACTCTAAGTGTGACCTTGACCCTTTTGAGCTAGGGACGTGGGTCTTGCACGCGACACGTCGTCTTGATGTGCTAGACATTTGTGCCAAGTTATTTTAAAATCCTTCAATGCATGACAAAGTTATAGTCCGGACACGAATGTGTGTATATATGCATATATAGAGGAATCCATTACCTTCAAACTCTAAGTATGACCTTGACCTTTGAGCTAGGGACGTGGGTCTTGCACGCGACACGTCGTCTTGATGTGCTAGACATGTGTGCCTAGTTATTTTAAAATCCTTCAAGGCATGACAAAGTTACAGTCCGGACACGAATGTGTGCATATATAGAGGATTCCATAACCTTCATACTCCAAGTGTGACCTTCACCTTTGAGGTAGGGATGTGGGTCTTGCACGCGACACGTCGTCTTGAAGTGCTAGACATGTGTGCCAAGTTATTTTAAAATCCTTCAAGGCATGACAAAGTTACAGTCCGGACACGAATTTGTAAGTGGGGACGCACGGACGGACGGACGGACAGACGGTGCGATTTTAATATGCCACCCTTCGGGGGCATAAAAATACAATATTCTGTTACTTCTCGCGAATACACAATCCACTATTTATATTGAATTGTCGATTCTTTCAATTATGTTACGGCTAACAGAAGTTCAGAGGGTTCATAAACTGATTTGCTGATGAAAGAGTCTTTATACTACTTTATATAACGTCTAATACATTCCTTCAAATCACCACGAAGGTTTACCCTGCATTTCTTTTTCCCTTCAGTATATAACATTTACCTCAATTTCCTGTTCCATTAATTCAAAACAATCGAAGATATGTCGAACCATTAATCCATCTGGTAATACGTCTGAGAGAAAAAATTGAGTTCCACCTATATGCAGTGTGTCATGTTGAAACGAATCTATCGGCCAAAATGATTCGTCAGATAAATATAATCGTAAGGACTGTTTTGGATCTGCCGTCCTTGATGCAAGACATCTGTATGTAAACCTCTTGACAGCTTTAAAAAGAATAGACGATAATGTGTCATCTTTGAGCTGTACAATTAAATGATCATATATAGGTCCATCTAGCTTATCACGGTATTCATCTCCTAATCCTTCCTTCACAGAATCCGCGCTAAGTTCCTCCAGAAGTTCACTCAGTGCAACAACGTGACATAGTTTTACACTACCCACTGGATTTGGTAACAATATTTTTGGAAAATGTCTACAGAGAATCGATTTCCATTTATCAACAAAGTCGACTAAAGACTGATCCGGATCTCCACCAGTTTTCTTTAAAATAGTCATTACAATGCCTAAATGAGTGAGCAACTCTGTTGCCATTCTGGGATCTTCGGCTTTTCGACTTTTTATTCCATTACTTATTTCTGCAGGGAGTAGTTCCTGGGCGGTACCAATTCGTAATTCCTTAATGAGCGATGCGTAATTTTTGTGCAGCTCATCAATAAAGACGATCTCGGGCAAAGTTTCTGCTACAATGTACGATTTTCCTGTTATCACCTCAAGGGAAACAGCGTTCTCTATACTATGAAAATCGTAATGTATTTGTTGTCCACATCCGTATGCCAGGCTGCAGTGTGATTCTTGCTCTAACAATGCATTCCAGTCCAAGTCAAATTCTATCAAGTCCTCTTTCTTTAATGCCGTTATATTTACACAGGGAATGGTATAGGTTCCTTTGCTTTCAAGCCATTTTAGTGCATCGCACTTACCAGCAATTAAGAGAACTTGGTCTAAAAAACTGTTCTGTATTCCAATAAGTGTTTGGAGAACTCTAAAAGGTACAGACTCTTCATTTAAAATCAAGCAGTCTGCTAGTTTACTTTGACTATGAATACGTATCATCGCTGATGCAATATCATGCTTACACAACATGCCTCTAAGCTCATCCCATGATTTACGAAAAGCCTCAAAACGTAATTTCATTACATCTTTTTTCATTGAGTCTTGTTTGAAATATATGAAATCTTGTGCTGTCATTTTTGTGCAGTCACTACTTTTCAACATGTAACTTGCGTTTGCTACTGTTGCTGTGTGCCACTGAACTAGAGTCAAAATGTGCCTTGGTAGTTGCAAGTCTTCTTGGTGTTCAAGTGTTTTTGCAAGAAGAGGATACTCGTTTCTGTGCGCATGAAGTTCGAAGTAAAAGTTAGTTTTGTTTGATTTTGCCTTACTCCTGTATAGAGCAGGCAAATATAGAAGTTTATTTTCTATTTTCATGATGCTGAAGTCATCTATTTCAAACATTTTGTTTTCCATACAATCTTGGTTCACATTATGAATACGATTATGGTGTTGGTATACAGTTCTAATGTGGCTGAATCTTGATTCTAGCACAGAACATACTAACTTGTCGAAAGCTTCTTCCCAGTCCAAAGTTTCCTCTCCCGTCTTAAAAGAGCATGTGCTATAGAAAAGCTTGTTGTTAGCCTTAAGAAATATTACATGCATCAGAACTGCTAAGCTATTGTCACCAACATTCAGTAGGCTTTTGAGTGTTTGCCAGTGCAGATCTACTCCATCTGATAGACAACTTCCTGCGTCAACGTCCGTGATCATTAGCAGTTTTTCTAAAGCATTTTCCGATACAAAACTTAGTGACAGTGATCCTAAGAGACACCCCTTGACAAGAAATTGTAACAAATGTGCAGTAACTGGGTTCAATTTGTTTGAAATTTGACTTGTTTTTACATCTAAATTATTGCCTTGTGCAACAGCAGGTACAAATTCTTCTTTTGGTGAATTCATTTTTGCCTTCACATTCTGCCCACACAATGGACAGACGAATGGACTACTTTCGACCTTGAACGAAATCCTATTTCCACATTTACAAAGTCCTAAACACCCGCCAAATCCGCCGTTTGGTGCATTGGCATCATTTTCAAGATTTTTAGCACAGGAACTGAGAAAACCCGGTATATAACAGGACTTGATCTGTTCTGGATACACAAGACATTTGATGAAAACAGGACTTATACTATCGGTGTCTGCACACAATTCATAATGAGCAAGTAGCATTGCATAAAAGCAGGTAAGTAACGACGCTTTACACACATGTGTCGTTGATGAAGCATCAGTAAGTATAAAATCCTTTGTACGGAAATTGTCCTCTCCCAGAATACATTTTGCAAAGATACGTCCTTCGGCACTTATATCTGAACCAACTATTTCGTTTAAGATAAGTTCAGCCTGTGTCCGACCAGTGTCGTCTAGATCTGACTCAGACAGTTGTAAGTAAAAGTCACGTAGGACAAAGGAGAAGAATTGCAACATTGTATAGACATCACTTTTTGAATGTTTGACCATACTTTCTATTCTGGCCTTATATTCTTCGATTTCAGTATCTTTGTACTGAAAACAGTAGGCTTTGTGGACGCTCTCCGTAATATGTATACATAGCGGGCTTTTCTCAAAGTGTGTTTTCAAAGCTCTGTTTTTCATATTTAGGCATCTAATGAAAGTATATTTGTCTTCATTTGTTACACAATATTTCTGTATCCGACGGAAAGTCCAAGTTGATAGAAGTTCTTTGAGGAAAAGAATCGTCAAGTAGTGTGTTTCTTCTCCTGGTAGATCTGAGAGGACAACATCTAAGATGCTCAGAATTCTTGAAGAAACCCCACTATCTGCAGACTTTAGAAGCGTTGCTGCTTGATATACGAAACTCTGACAAAATGCAACAGATGCAATGTATTTTAATCCGGATTTAGGTTCTTTCATTGTCTTGTGGCAAACGTATAGCAATTCAACCGATTGCTGATCGATTCCAACTTCTGTGTCCTGTCTGCTGATATCTTTGGCCATGTTTGGTGTAGTTTGAAAGAAATAGTCCATGTAAGTATCTTGTAGGCAATCAGCAAGCAAAACAAGGAAAGGGTCATCAATTCGTTTGTCCTCTAATAAAACATTCAAACATGTATCCAAGCTTTGAAGAAATTGCAAACCACTTTCTTCTGATGTGATGTCCGTTCCATATTCTTCAGAACTTTTAGAGTTTATTTCAAAGTCATTCAGTAGGTCTTTTGATACTATATCAGTAAACATCTCTCTGTCGATTAATTGCAGAAAAGTGCTTATAGGAACCTTAAACCAAATGATTAAATCCCTTGGAATGTTTGATTCTAATACAAGTTTGAAAAGAAATCGAAAGGCCGTTGTTTCAGGATCTGCGGATATGCATCTGTAAATATAAGAAGAAATAGCCCTCTGGCATATTTTATTGACATCGTCTGAGTAGGAACTAGACGACGCAGAAGAAAATGCAGACTGAAACATATTCTCTATTGTACAAAATACCTGTTCAGAGTCTAGTGCTGACCCATTTCCCATGGTATTTCCTACACATTCCAACAAATTCTCGTCTAAATGAAGTGGAATAATCAACCCTGCAGCCAATTCAGTACAAACACGCAGTGAGTACAGAAGTTTTGGAGATCTTGAGACATGTGCAGCAAGTGAAACTGTAGAATTAACCTCTTCTAACCAGTTTTTGATTCCTCTATGTTTTTTTAAACACTCGGTGGTAGGCAACATAACTTTGCAAACAGTATAAACTAAAATGTCGCACCATGTATCTATATCTTCACATGCATTTTCTAGGCACATTTCCTCTTCAGTTGTTAAAAAGTTTGCTTGCTGTTCATTTGCTCCAACTTTCTTCGAACTTGTTTCGTTCTCATTTATATGACACGATTCAACAAAATCATTTACATCCATCTCACATCTGGCGTTTGAGTGCGGAACTGGCACATCGGATAGACCGTCATCAGCTAAATAAGGATATTGTTCATGTGTGTGTATACGTTCTAAATTTGTCATCTTCTGTTTCCTTTCTATCACAGTTTCCCCTGAATGTATGTCTTCACTACTTTCTTTATCATCATTTTCTTGCATGGTCACTACAACGTCGTGCGTATCAAGCTCTACCATATCAATATCCGCATTTTGTGTTTGTGAACATTCATTTGACAGAACCATTTCTTCATCGCTCTTATCTGCTTGTAGTTTACCTGTGACTGTTATTTCGTCACAGCTTACTTCGGACATGATCAGTAAAGTGTCTTCTTGACAAAGGTTATCATAATCCTCTGATGTAGTCATTATATGGCATTGTTGTTCTTCTGTTAATTGCAAGTCTGTCACTTCACCTGTTTCATTGAGCTCTTTTACTAAAGCAAGACGAGCATAGTCATGATTTTCGTCAATTGTCAGTATGTTTTCATCAACGTTTGTTTCGTTTAGATTGCTTGTTATTTCATCAGCATCTGTAACCGAAAGTTCCATTTCTGTGGCGTATAAATTCATTGTTTCACTTGCTTCAGTCCGTAAAGCAATGTCGGGAAACGTACCTTCTACTGTTTTTCCTTCACCATGTGATGTAGGCGAAATACTTTCTTCTAGATCATCGAAATTATGTGAGGTTTTTAAGTAAACCATTTTCTTGACACCAGACAAAACTTTGAAAATTTCAACTTTACTTTCTGGTATAACACTGATGCATCTATCTATTAAAACCATTTGTGCTCTGGCTGTTTCAAACTTTACCCAGAAAGACGTGTGCAGACGTATTAGAAAAACAAATGGATCTTCATGAAAAATAACCCCGAGACGTTCAACTACAAGTTCAGTTATTTCTTTTCGGTCTGTCCTTACGGCACTAGCAAACACTGTTTGTGCTGATATCGAACAGAAATCTTGAAAATAATCATCTTTCCATGTGTCATAGGTGAAATCATTTAAATCCGGAATCTTCTTTACAATGCAATTTTCTTGTTGAAGCAAAATTTCGTCGTAAACTTCACACGGCAACTCCTCGTCCTCATTTAGAAAACACCGTAATCGATAAAGCTTTACCGTTTCCATGAAATCATTTTTTGTTGCCTCAATACTGTCGAAAATAGATTTACTAAATGGCATACTTAATGCATAATCAGCAGTTTCACAGGTGTAACATTCAGGTCCTGTTTCGTCCGGTACTCCATCAATTGAGAAGACACGTTCGTCATTGACAGCTGAAATCCATACCGTTCTTTTGCTTTGACAACTGTTATCCCCGCTGCCGTTCCCACTAGAATTCTTATGAAGAAAACTTTCTAGAACCCCAGTTTGTTCTATCCTATACATTAACTTAGCAAGAGGTGTTTTGATTTTGCCCATAATGAATTTTTCTAAGGCATCAATAAAACTTGCTGAGGAAGTCAAAGCAGTGATATCACGAGCAACTTCCAGCTGCCAGTACTTGTCGTATCTCCCTGAACATTGTCGTCGGATGTATGATAATATTTCATTTTCAAAAATTTGCATCAGCTCAGGCGATTCCTCTATTTTAGAAATGACTAATGATATACTACTAACATCACGACCATAAGTTCCATACCTTATCCTTGAAAAAGCCCAATACAGTTCCTCTTTGATATATGCATTTAGTGGTGTTTTTGCAAAAATTGCCTCCTGTAAAGTCATTTTAGACAAAGCCGGCAGGGAAATGACTGGGTTTTCTAAACTATCCATCATGACTAGTTTCCAGTCCGAGAGAAAATTCAGCTGTGAAACACTATGAGATGCTGCCTTACTTCTGTCTAGATGTATAACTAAATATACATGTTTTGGTGCGTAAGTCGCTTGCAAAATATATTTATTTCTAAACCGCTCAATCACCAGTTTAGTTAATAAAATGTGTTTCTCGTCATCTTTAGCGTTGCACTGTACTATGAGAATGCTACTTTCGCCTGTCTCCCAGAAATGCTGTATTCGCGAAGACAGTTGTTTCTCCGACTTGAAAGCTCCTAGTTTTTCTGTCTGAGTTTTAAACCTATTGGATGGCGTAACTACTTTTGTATGCACATTGCTATTCGTGAAAAGAACTGTCAATAGACCATAACAATGTTCTTCTGACTGATTATTGTCAATTTGCTGTAAAATAAAATGTCCAAGACCTTGATGTATAGGCAAAGAGAAATACTGACGTATTAATTCATCTGAGGTAGATTGTATTGAAGAATTATTTGACATTTTTTGTCGGATAATAACTTCTGGTTTAATTATCCACAACAGCTTTTGCTTGCACTCTGTCAAAACAGACCCCTCACTGTCAGAAGTTTGCCACTCCCAAGCACTTTCAGATTCAGCTTTCAACACAAGAGATGCCGCAAGATCTTTGTTATAGATGGGAAACATGTCTTCTTTTTCTATATGACCATCTGATGTGTCTGATAACCCAACAATCCAGTCATCCAATTTACGAATTACATGTAAATGCTTATCTTCAATTATATCAAAATATCTGAGATATTGCTTCTCAAACCTATTTAAAAAAGGCGGATCAGTCAAGTCTAGTTTCCTCTCGTCGGTAAGCACGATGCATCTGAATGAATCTGCAACATGGCATATTGGATTGCTATAAGGCCCTAATGCAACTCTGCAATTCTTCTTTTTTCCAATAATTGTGTAGTTCTGATTCAGCATATCATATAGGCTTCCGTAAACACTCTCCAAGTCTTTCAGAATCAAAACCATTCCTTCTTCCATGCATAAAATAATTCTACTAAGAATTCTGTAGTTATAGTCATCTGTCAAGTCTTCTTCAAACTGACTTCCGAAAATGACTTCTTTCCTGTCACATCCTATTTCCTTCAGTTTTTGTTCAATGATTCCCAATACGGATTCTCCAGTTGTTATTAACATGAGGTGTCTTGCTATAGGATCTTTTATATTTTCTGTCACAAGTTCTATAAGCGCCTTATCCTTAGACATTACAAGTGGTATCTGGCGCTGAAAAACGTCATATAATGTTTGCATTTCATCTGGCAGTCCGCCAAAGTTCCTGGCAATGCCATCTGTTATCATTTCAGCTTTGCGTGCATCAGAACGACTAGAACCTTCCTTGGCAAATGTTCGTGCTACAAACTTAATAAGTGAATAGTAATCACGTAATCCATGAAAATGTTTGAAACGCAACTGATCTATATATTGAAAATACGCTGTTGCCATCCCTTGTAGCTCCCCTTGTATATCATTTAGGGAAATAGAGTTTGATTTATCAACAGGTTTATGAAACAAGGAACGTTCCTTTTCCTTTCCTAAAAATGATTCACTTATAGAAATTGCGGTGTCATACAATTCGTCTTCGTCCATATCCGTCCGTGACAAATGTATCGCTCTATTCATCTTAGACGCATCTAGCGCCCAATTTGATATGCCTACAACAGCCACATTTGGTTGACTCTGCCCTTCCGGTTCTAAGAGGTTGTGCAACACTTTTAATGGATTAAATCTAGAAACCTCGGCTAATCCTATCTCATCTAAAATAACAACCGATAGAACTTCTTCGATATTGTTAGATTCTTGGTACTTTTCTGCCTTGGCAAATACTTTTATGATTCCATCAGATGTTGACGATTCAGATCCTTGGAACGATACACAATATAGCTGTGGCAATTCTTTAAAAAAATCATCTTCTGAATCTTTTCCACGTAAATTGCTTTTTATAAGCTGCATTGCAAGAGATTTGCTACATCCTGGTTTCCCGACGACAAAAATCGGAATTCTGTTGAAAATACAAACCAGAATAACAAAAACATTCTCCTGAAGTGCGGTATTGCGAGCAGTGCCCGGGGGTAATTTCATTCTTCTGAGAATATCGGACTGTTCGTCCTTAATTACTGTCTGAATAAACTGTTCTTGGTCGTCTGGAAACTTATATCCATGAAGTTTAAAAGTGTCACCAATCAGTGATCGGTATTCCTTTCTCAAAGTTTTGTCTGAAAATCTACTTTGGTAACAGTGAGCTAATGACAATATCATCGACTTTATGTCGGAGTGACATGTACTTGATCTTGCGCTTTTTAGAAGCCGTTTCTTTGGCAGAATCGTAAGAAACCATTTAGTAAGTAGTTTGCACCTCTGGACGTCACGAAGACTGACAGAGTAAGAAGCTTCTTCTTTTCGTCGTACGAAGGCTTGTGACACAGATAACAGGCTTGTGAACAAGTCATGGTGTTTTCCATTTGAAGGGAAAACATCTATTGTCATTCGATATATGTAGGTTTCTTCGTCTTTCTCATTCAAACTTCCAAAGTCCCACACGTAATCAACCATCATTTCCGGTAATGGCAACACCCTATATACTAATCTGGACAATTCATCTGATTTTGCTTTTCCTTCTAGACCGGCCGTAGAAATCGCTTTGGTAGAT
Organism: Saxidomus purpurata; assembly: GCA_022818135.1. Classification (NCBI taxonomy): domain Eukaryota; kingdom Metazoa; phylum Mollusca; class Bivalvia; order Venerida; family Veneridae; genus Saxidomus; species Saxidomus purpurata. The sequence continues at coordinate 16,956 of JAFMSR010001418.1, read as the reverse complement.
CTGAGCTTGTAGGGATTACAGGCGCCCATTATAATTAAATTAGGAGAAAGCTCCTCCCCTAGACATCTATGGTGACAAATTATGTCCGATATTAGTCCTATACTATCTGACGTATTTATTTCATCAAGAAATAACCACCTGTCCTTGTTTACCTCAAGTGATGCTCTCTCGTTGTTTGTTGAAACACGATCCACGATATCCTCTTCTTTAACGCCAGCATGTATGTTCATCACATCGAACTGTACTTCACATATTCCAGCTAAATATCGAACAAGCGACGTTTTTCCGCATCCCGTTTCACCCATGATGACTACAGGAATATTTGCCTTAATACGTAGCATAATCAACACCATTTTAAGTAAATTATCGGCTGTCAAAGCATAATTTTTGGACAACTGGATCAAATTCTTCTTCTGCAGAGGTAACGGATTGATTCTTGCAACCTTCTGAAGCACTGTTTGCAGCTTTTCCTGGTCCATCTCGTTAAAATCCTCCATTTTCTTTTTCATTTGACTTTCAAATAGATTTTTGATTTCTGAAGGAACCTTTGTCAAATTTCGGTAAAGAGCAGATATCGTATGAATATTTTGATTATGAAAAACAAACATAAGATGATTGCTATCTTCCCATCTTATCATACTATCAACACGGCTTGTCACAGAATCAGCTAAATCCATTTGATACTGTTCTTCAGTAACCACTGTCGAAATCTGACTCTCCCTACAAACCTCAACTGATCTTGTCGCAAAATCACTTGATACTTCAATCATCGCCTCAACTAGACTACTTTTGACAGTTAACTCAACCTTGTTCCCAATCATGTCAATTAAACGGTTCACTTTGAAAAATGAGCTGTGTGACATTTTTTTCAACTGATCCGCCAAGACATTTATAAATGTAAACAGTACTGGAAATGAGCTACTTAATTTCCCATCTACATGTTTATGAAGAAGTGATTTACACTGTTTAGCAGACAATGGCTTTTGAGACGCTGAGTCTATGAACAAGTCTTTCCTATCTAGATTACCGTTTGCTAAATATTTCAAGTAGTGGCAAACAACCTGAACAGGACTATTCATCTCGTGGCTTATCATCAAATCTTCTAAACCATTCCACTCTAATTTGATCCTCTGAAACAAAACAGCTGTCTGTAATGCATTCCGTAAGGTATCATTGATGGTGTTTGCTATCTCAATAAATACATCAGAAGTTTGAAGGCTAACTGATATATATCCAGCCGTAACGTAACGTAATACGATAAGCTCAAAGAGAAATGTATCTAATTCGGATGGATTGTCTACATTCCCTAAATCAATGTGCAACACGTGAAATGTTTTCACATGCAGCAAATTGATTCTGTCAAGTAAGTGTGATTTTCTCACTGAGCCACTTACATGTAGTGTAACAACGCCTTTTTGTCGTTTATGAGCCATAGATGTTATGTAGGACGTTTTTCCAAGTCCAGAAAACTTTGAAGTAATGGTTGCAACATTTTCGCAATGTTCTTTAAATATGTCTCGAACTGTTTTGTCTGTAACTGGATTGACGGATGAAACACAGTCACTAAGTTCGTCAATAAAAGGATGGCTTCTAGACCCTCTACAAATTACAGCTAGAAGGAATTTCGTGTCCTTATCAAGGTGACGTAAAGTTTCAACAAGAGAAAACTGAATTTCATTTGGCAGCATTTCTACATTTGCGATACAAAACAGTACTTTCATTTTGTAGAATTCATGTGCTCCCAAACTTCGTCGAATAAGTAATTCAAGCTCAGTCCATGTGGTCTCGCGAGTACAGAATACTATATGGTTTGGTTCGGGTAGTCTCTGCGTTGTATTTAAATAAAGAGCCAGTACAGTTTTTACTGTATGAAGGCTCTCTTTATCTAACTGGGCTACTGTCAGCCTGCTAGGCTGAACCATACAGCTTAGTGTTTTGCTTTGCTGGAACTCAACGGGTCGCTGAAACATTACTAAGCCTGCAAAAGATGAATGCAATGCAAATCCTATACAATCTAGCATCTGTCGATTCGACCAGCCCTCACACATGAGCTTTTCCTTGTGATAGAATTCTTGCAAGTGTAACGCCCGCATTTCAGGATGAATAAATTTTAAAATCGTTTGTACAACATTAATGTCTCCAGTCCTTTCTTCGAGATACTTGTAGAGTATATGGATTTGGTTTCCTTGAATAAAATTCATGAGATAGTGACGACCTCGTTCATCGTTAATATCACATAACCACGATTGCAAGGTAGACTGTAACTCCTTCCTTTTCTGCAACAGCTCGTCTGGTTTAATTGCTTCCTTAATCATCATATATCCTATGTGACCAGAGGAATATAAGGCAAAAAGTAATTCAGAAATATCAAGGCATAAGTCGATGTTTTCTACAAATTTCAATAATTCTTCTCTATTGAAACGAGCTTCGTTTATAGATTCCCTTTCAGTATTCATAAGAAGAAGAGCCCGACTTCTAAGATCTATAAGCGTTGACCTTTTCCTTGTTTCCTTTGCCTTGTTCTGTTTATAAGATGCTTCAAACGTCGTACCACTACATGCTCTATTCAGGTGAAAAAGGTAAGAGCCTTTGTGCGTAATATTTTTTATCATCTCTTTTGTCTGTTCGCCTCTGTTTGCCACGCCATTGTAAAGGGATTTTAAATTATGCAAATTTAGTATACAGTCTTCAATTTTGTGCGGAAGTGTTGCCGAATTCGTCCTTGTAGATTTCGTTTGCTTTTCCAAAGAGTTTAGGAATTCTACACAGTTCCTTTCAGTATGTAGCAAAAGTGGGTGTAGATACTGTTTTACTTCTATCAAAGCAGATACTGTTGACTCACGGACTTGCTGCTCAGAAATATCCTCTACGGCGTCTATCAAATTTTTTATATCTTCATCAACTATAGTTCTCAAAAAAGTTACCAAAGTTGATGCTCTTCCTAGGGCTATCATTGTATTGACGGTATCTTCGGACAAATTCCTAACTAAGGAAAATACAGTATTCATGGCAAGTTTGACTTCAGCAAATGTGAATTCCTCTGCCGCACCAAGGAGAAGTTGTCGGAATGAAGTTATCGATTTTGCAAATATTTCATCTTTTTTCCAATCCAAACCAAACACACTTACAACTGATTCCATCGCATCAACTGTGCTTTTTACCGTATCACTTGAGAAGACTCTTACCAGGCATTCCTCTATTTCTACAGCTATAGGTATATGTAAATATGCTTTTGCAATTTCTACCTCTTTTGAAATATCTGGCGATGATCCGAACATTTTTAGTACTTCTATCATGCGAAATTCATCACTGTTTATTAAATCCGTCCACATCTCCCCATAATTAGAATGTCCTATCTTCTGCAACAGCTCCATGAAGAGCATACAACTGCCTTCGCTGTTTGCGTATTGTTTGTCTATTACTGTAATGTCTTGAAAGAGAGTGCTCAATGATCTGAGAGGGTCATTATCTTCTGCGTCTTCGCGTTTAAGTAAATATTCTTTATAAACATAGTCCGACGAAATGTTCCAGAAGACTGATGAATTGACTACATTTCTGAGATATTTGCATATCGCTGGAAGATTTTCTAGACCTTTCCAAAAGTGTGTATCCTTTACGCATTCGCTTACTTTGATGGTCCCAGATATTAATCTCCCCTCACAATCCTGTATGCGTTTTAGTGCGTCATCAAAACCATCTGGCAAGTGAGGTGACCTTTTTTCCACTTGGGCCATAACATCACGTGCAATCGAAAGTTTTTCTTTAAACTCCTTAAATCTGGACAAGGCTTCTAGCCAAAACTGTTCTACTTCATTTCTTTTACATTTCATTTCAAGTAATTTCTTTGCAGAAGAGGCACATTGGTGGGTCTTTTCCATCTTTCGAACAAAATCGTAATGGACTTCATTGTCTCTGAAAAGATTTGACATAGTCGTAATACACTCGAGTGCTCTTTTGTAATTTTCATTACTCTGCACAATATCCACGAAGTCGCCCTTGCATTCGAATACCAATATCCAAAACTCATAATCAGCCACGAGTTTAAAGAAATTATCAAAGACATTTGACTCTTCTGACAATACTCCACAAACGTCTAGCAATGCACAAACGAGTTTGGCCGTCAGTCTGAAACCAATTAACAAATTAAGTAGGTATGTAAAACATTGATATTGTAATATAAACTGTTTTCATTAACAACGTACAGGTGTAAATCTATAAACAGAAAATAATTAACTACAACAAACGGTCAGAAGTCGTTCACATTAGTAAGCAGAATTTCCAAGTGGCCATATTTGCAATTTATGTCACTAGGCACACTATATTATTTATAAGTGTAAAGTATAGTGGTTACAGTAGACCCTTGTACAGTGTACCAAAACCATTTTTTGACTTTTAAGAAGGGGCCAATGCAAGGATGGTACTGAGCAAGTTTGATAATACATGTATTCCTACCGTTGGTTAATGAAGAGAAGCCCTTCAAAATATTTTCTATTCTATTGTAACAGTTCCCCCTACGCTAAATGGACTGGCAATATTTCTGTTTTAAGAACAAAGCCAATGCAAGGGTGCTACTGAGTAAGTTTGCTGACATTTCTACAATTAGTTCATGATAAAAGCCGTTTAAAGAATGTTTTACTTATAGTAACAGTGACCCTTGTGTGCAGTGGACCAGAACCATTTCCTATTTTAAGAAAGGAGTCCATGCACGCATACAACAGAGCAAGTTCTGTGACATTCCTACGGTTGGCTCAGGAAAAGTGGCCATTTGAAGATTTTCTATATATAGTAACAGTGCACACAGGTGTGCAGTGGATCGGAATCATTTCATACGTTAAGAAAGAAGTCAATACAGGACACAACAGAGCAAGTGGTGCGACTTTTCTACAGTTGGCTCACTAGAACAGCGTGCAGCGGACCGGAACCATTTACTGTTTTATCAAAAGTGTCAATGCCATGAATTTGCTGACTTTTCTACCACTGGTTCATGGGAATAGGCTATTTTAAGAATTTTATATTTCTATACAGCCATCCCTAACTAACCGCTAATCCACAGTCTTTAGCTCAAATGAGCTAAAATGCACTGTATAATATATGTAAATCATTGTTATCTTTTAATGTAGTACAATATCTTACATTTGCTTAGATGTATTTTTCTTTTATTCTCTGAACGTTTGGCTCCAAAGCAAACGATGCTAAACTGTAATACATATCTTAATTATGCTACCTGTGTAACATGTATTACAAAACAAAAACATAGGAAGAAAAAAACATTACCTTGTTGAAACTGCATGTATTCCACGGTATGCTGGGATGTATCTCATTATTTCATGCGGACTTTCAGTTTTCTCCCTTAATATACGTTTTATTGTCCCGATGAACACTGAAGCGATGTTTTCATTTGTCTCTGACATTACATCGAAACGTTTCAACTGCTTTAATAGCTGCCTAGGTAGGTATTTCTCGAGTTCACGCTGCAAAACATTAACGAGTGCGCCATTTAATTCAGTGCTCTGTCGTACAATCTTGATATCCCAGATTTTGCAAATTCGTTCCAGTAGGTATTGAAGATCGTCTTCTCTGCTGAAATAGAGTCTTGACGTCCCTGTCACATACTTTAAGCAAAATGTCTGAAAGCGTTCCTCCCCTAAGAGCAGATACTGACTAATCATAATTTGGTTATTAGCCAAAATAATGAACAATTCGTTTATCTTCTGGTTCTGCGATTTCATTACCATGTCAAGTAGTTTCATTTTCGCACTTTCATCCTTGTAGAAACCAAGTTCCAAAACAAAGTCAACTACTATGTCTGCTACAGGTGCTGAAGTGGCCGGCGGGTATGTCTCTAATATGCAAGTCAATGCGTCTTCAAATTTTGGCTTAAGGCTTTCATTAGCTTTATCGGCATCAGTTATGTCTTTCCAAAGTATCCTCAGTTGTTCAACATTTCTATTTTTCTTTATGGCTGTCAATTCTAACTCAATTCTTACAGTCATAACGCTATAAAGAATGTCCTGTAAACCTGACTCTTGAAAAGAGACATCTTTACTGTAATTACGCATGTTCGAAACGACAAATAAAGTCATTTTCAGTGGCATCTGTCGAAGCAGAATATCAAGAGCCTTTTTTGCGTTTACTGATGATTCTTGTATGAACGTCCTATACAAATTATTACAAAGTTCGTATGCATAGCCGTACATAGGCTCATCGTCTGATACAATCCTTGCACGTGACTCTATGCTGTCCTGTAGCCTTCTTAACAGAAACGCTTCATCATAAAAAGGGTAACACATATTGAGGTACTGTAACTGAACCATTGAATTTCCAAAAAGAAACTGACACAGGCAATAACACACAGAGTACATACTTTCTGTGCAAGATTTGGGAAGATGTTCTATCTTGTATTTTCTTAGACTTGCCAGTATGCTCGAGGCAGTAGCAGCATCTATTATTTTTTCTTGAAATAAATACCGAGGATGTGTCAAAATACTTCCAACAGTAATAGCAAACAGCAAGTTTGTCGCATCAGAACCCGATTGAAGGCAGATTGCTAATGTGTGCAAAACGCCCATTGCGTTCTTTCTTGGAAGTTTTGAAGCAACACATACATTATCTATTTGCATACATATATCATTGATGCTGCTATGTTCTGGGCAATGAAAAAGTAAATCGGCCAAGTGAGCACAGAGGCAGTCTTCGTCAAATTTATAGACATCAGGTATTCTCTGTCCTTGTGTAATCCAGCTATCTCTTTGAATATGGTAATCGTCCATACGAAATTTCCTACTCTTTTCAGTAGTTGTTGATCTACCCATAAAGCTGAAGTAAGTGTCGAGTTTTAAATGGCATACATACTGATAGGAGAAGGCAAGTTGGTCAACAGGTATGTTAGCAGAATATTCAAACAAATCTATACCGTTGTGCACCTTCATTTCCGCATTCATAGCTTTGCAATCACTTTCTATGAACATCTTTTTTACTTTCCAGCTTTTAGGTACTGGGATATATAATATGAAAGATCGTCTTACCACTGGAGTCTGAAATGCAAAGGTACTACAAAGGTTGCCGAATGTATGTATTTACATAATAAAACGTCTCCCTTAGAATCAGTGTCCATACATATCGCTTTGAAGATGAGCGCAAGAAGTATTTAATTGCAAATTTTCTATTACTACGAGACACTAATCAGACTAGTTTCGGCCGGGGCACTGGAAATTTCAGGAACACTTTTCAATGTTTCGTACCCATCTAGAGACAAATTGGTTAGAAACCCGGAGGCAGTCTTGCGCGTATCGACGCTATACACCAAGCACGTAAAAAACCAAGGTATCTATTCGTAAAAGAGCTAGGGTCTGGTACCAACAATCCCTTGTATCTGCATCTGCCTCTTCAACCTGCGCCTGTAATGAGTCATGGCAGTTTCACATGAGGAAAACTGACAGGGTCGACCGGGACTAAAAACAACCAAACTAAAATGTAGGAAACCCCCAAAGGTTGCTTTATAAACTGAAGAAGTCGTAGCAACATAAACCTTGCAAACAAACAAAAAGAGAATGTTCTTAGCAGTTCCTCTCATTGTGCTTGACCATTGTATGAAGTGTATGAATCCCAACTTGTAGTTTTCGAAAATGCTCCAGACAGGAAAAGAACAAAGGGCAAAACTCTGAATTAGTCAAGATGGAGTTATGGTTCCTGTGCACTGCACTCCCTCTCACTTGCTTGACCATTGTATGAAGTTGTATTAATTCCAACCAGAAGTTTTCAAGTTAGCTCCGGACAAGGAAAAGTAACAAAGGGTAATAACTCTGTAATGAGTCAAGATGGAGTATAGTTCCTGTGCATTGCACTTCCTCCAAATGTGCTGATCTTGTTGAAATTGTATTGAATTCCAACTTGTAGTTTTCAAGTTATGCTCCGGACAAGGAAAAGTAACAAAGGGCAATAACTCTGTAATTAGTCAAGATGGAGTTATAGTTCTTGTGCACTGCACTTCCTCTCAATGTGCTGACCATTGTATGAAGTTGTACTGATTTCCAACCAGTAGTTTTCAAGTTATGCTCCGGACAAGTAAAAGTAACAAAGGGCAAAACTCAGTAAATACTCAAGATGGAGTTATAGTTCTTGTACACTGCACTTCCTCTGAGTGTGCTTGATCATTGTATGAAGTGTATTGAATTCCAACCAGTAGTTTTCAAGTTATGCTCCGGACAAGGAAAAGTAACAAAAGGGCAATAACTCTGTAATTAGTCAAGATGGAGTTATGGTTCTTGCGCACTGCACTTCCTCTCAAGTGCTGACCATTGTATGAAGTTGTATTGAATTCCAACTTGTAGTTTTCAAGTTATGCTCCGGACAAGGAAAAGTAACAAAGGGCAATAACTCTGTAATTAGTGAAGATGGAGTTATAGTTCTTGTGCACTGCACTTCCTCTCAATGTGCTTGACCATTGTATGAAGTTGTATTGAATTCCAACTAGTAGTTTTCAAGTTATGCTCCGGACAAGGAAAATGCAACAGACCGCCCGACCGACCGACCGACCAACCGACCAACCGACCGACCGACCGACCAACCGACCGACCGACCGACCAACCACCGGGTGACTCCTATATACCCCCCTAAACTTCGTTTTGGGGGTATAATAATTAAAAATGAGGGCCAAGATGGCTTACCCGAGACCTACTTAGGACCAAATGTGACCAAAATTCAACACTTAACTACATATAAAAATATAAACATCAATGACTTTGACAAGACAAACATTCTGACCAATTTACATGATGATTAGATATATAAAATGCGACTTCTTCAGTACCAACAAGTTTTTCCTTGTGGCCTAGTTTTAATCCAAGATGATCCATACAAACACTCTGAACACATTTCATGATGATCGGGTATCAAATATGGCCGCCAGGCTGTTAATATTTTAATTTGATTTGCTCTAGTGACCTAGTTTTTGACCCCAAGTAACCAAGTTTCAAATTTGACCTAGAAATAGTTTGGCCAAACAATCTCATCAATTGTTATGAAGATTGGATATCAAATATTGCCTCTTTGCGTTTACAAGATTTCCCCTTGATTCGACTGCGTGACCTAGGTTTTGACACAGATGACCCAGATTAACTTGAACCAGACATAATTGAGAAAAACATTCTGACCAATGTTCATGAAGATTGGGTAATAAATGTGGCCTCTAGAATATAAACAAGGTTTTCCTTTGATTTGATCATGTGACCTTTTTTTAAAGCCCTATTGACTCAGATTTGAACTTGAACTACAAATCATTGACACAAACATTCTGACCAATTTTCACGATGATCGGGTAATAAATGTGGCCTATACAGTGTTAACAATGTTTTTATCTTATATGACCGTGTGACCTAGTTTTTAACCCCAGGTGATCCAGATTCTAAATTTGCCTAGAAATAATTGTAAAGAACACTGACCAATTTTAATGATTTGGTTGTAAATGTCACCTCTATGGCATAAACAAGGTTTTCCATGATTTGGCCTGGTGACTTAGTTTTTAACCAAAGATAACCTATATTCAACCTAGATGTTATGAAGACAGCCTTTCTTAATAAATTTCATGAAATTTCGGCGAAAAATGTAGACTCGATTGCAAACACAAGGTTTTTCTGTGATTTGACCAGGTCACCTAGTTTTTGACCTCATATGACCCATATTCAAACTCGACCTTGATTTTGATTCAGACAACAATTCCGGACTAGTTTCATGAAGATCCAATGAAAAATGCAACAAATACTGCATACACCATGTTTTTCTATGACTTAACCTCTTGACCTTGTTTTTGACCCCATATAACCTATATTCAAACTCAACCTAGACTTTATCAAAGCAATCATTCTGACTAATTTTCATGAAGATTCAATGAAAAAGGCAACCTCTATTGCATACACAAGGTTAAGTGCGGACAGGCAGACAGACGGACATCAGGCGATCACAATAGCTCATCTTTAGCACTTCGTGCCCAGATGAGCTCAAAAAGGAGTAGAAACGAAAAACTAATGACCCCTTAGTATGACCTTCACCTTGAAGCGGTGGGCTTGGAATATGATTTCTGTTCTTTGTTTTGCTGAGAACATTTGGCCAAACATTTATTAAAATCCTTCAAGGGGCTTATGAGATAATATTGTGAGTGGATACGAAATGTTACAAACGGACGGACTGGCGGACGGATGGACAAAGACAATTCCTAAATAACCCTCCCACTTTTCGGCGGGGGATTATAAAATGCCACCTCAAAATGTATCATTTACAGTACGAGGATCAGTTATCGTTATGCTGCATTTGTATGATGTAATTAAGTAACACGAAACTTACCGTACCGAGGCCACATTACAGTCAACCTTTTTCAAAATATTATTTTTGAATAGGTCCATTACTTACACCAAATCGAATTTTCTTTTAAATCTGGAATACTAACGGGCGTCTTCTCAGAAGGAAAAATATGATATAGTGCATTGAATGTGACCATATTGTGTTTGAGTTTAAAGAATTAATAAATTATATTTTGCCTTTTCAAAAACGAAAGTAGGTTTTCCCGTTTTCAAAACTCTTTGTAATTTTCAAAACATCTCGCAGAGAGAGGCTGTAAATAGGTTGTACATCAATAAGCATGCTTATTTTGAATTATAATTTAAGAACTATACTTCCACTGACCTTGACCTTGACCATAGTGACCTTGACCCTAGTAACACAAAGCTTCCCCTCAACGCAAGCTACCTACACACCAAGTTTCATTACAATTGGTCACTCCTAACTCAAGTTATTGAGCGGAAACCATTTTTCTATTTTTAGTAACAGTGCCCTTGACCTAGACTCTAATGACCCCAAATGCAATCCAAAGCTTCCTCTCTACACAAGCTACCTACACACCGAGTTTCATTGCAATTAGTCACTCCTAACTGGAGTTATTGAGCGGAAACCATTTTTCAATTTTTAGTAACAGTGACCTTGACCCTAGTGACCCCAAATGCAATCTCAAGCTTCCTCTCTACACAAGCTACCTACACACCAAGTTTCATTGTAATTGGTTACTCCTAAGTTGAGTAATTGAGCAGAAACCGTTTTTCTATTTTTAGTAAGTTACCTTGACCTTGACCCTAGTGACCCCAAATGCAATCCCAAGCTGCGTCTCCATGCAAGCTACCTACATACCAAGTTTCATTGCAATTGGTCACTCCTAACTAAAGTTATTGAACGGAAACCAATGTTTGACGAGCGTCCGCCCGCCCATCCGCCCGACATCGCCATTCTAATTGGCAGTTTTTTTCAAAAGACCTGCTTAACAAGAGCTGTCAGTAGGACAGCGTGCTCGACTTTTTTAGTGCTTGCCAATAAAACAAAACTTTGACAGTTAAGGGCACACAAGACTTTAACTAGGAATTTCTAAGTACAAATCAAGAAAATTGTTCACAGAGTTATCTTCTTTTGCTTACAGATAGGTCTTACGATGGTACATAAGTACTCCAACTTTCAAAGTAATATCTCAAATGGTTAAGTTAACAAGTGGACAAGAATGAAAAGTTTAACGAGTTTCTAAGTCAAAAAGGGCCATAATTCAAATAAAATCCTTCACAGAATTACCTTCTCCTGCCCATGTTTGGGAATCATGATGGTAAACAAGTATTCCAACTTTCTTATTAATAACTGAAACAGTTCAGTCAAAAAGTGGACTGGTACGAAAAACTTAACCAAGATTCTAAGTCGATAAAAGGCCTTAATTTTTAAAACAAATCCCTGACAGAGTTACCTTCTCTTGCGTACAGATGGGGGTAATGATGTGAAATAGCATTAAAAGTTTCAAAGCAATATCTCAAAGGGTTAAGGCAATAAGTGGATTTTACCCATATTCAATGTATTTTCTAAGTCAAAAAGGGGCATAATTCTGTCAAAAACCTTGACAGAGTTATGTCCTCTTGTCTGTTGATGAAGGTCGTGATGGTAAACAAGTATGGTTAGTTTCAAAGCAATACCTCTAATGGTTTTGAAATAAAGTGAGGTGGTACGAAAAACTTAACCAAGCTCAATACACTTTCTAAGTAAAAAAAGGGCCATAATTCTGTCAAAAACCTTGACAGAGTTATGAACTCTTGTCTGTAGATTGAGGTTATGATGGTAAACAAGTATGGTAAGTTTCAAAGCCATACCTCTAATACTTTTGAAATAAAGTGGGGTGGTACGAAAAACTTAACCAAGGTGTGACGCCAACGCCGACGCCGGGGCGAGTAGGATAGCTCCCCTTTTCATAGAAAAGTCGAGCTAAAAATGAATCAATCAAGAGTCATACAAGAACCATTCCGATGAAGTAATTCCAAGGTTGGACTGATGGCTTTTGATGATATATTTGAAGTTTATGCCAAAGTATGAAAGCAGACGTACCTCTGAAAGCCATGAATATTTATGAATAAATATATCTTGAACAATTTAGGGAAAGGTCAAATATGATCCGTCCCAAGTTTTGCAGACATGTCATTCACATTTCAAAATGGCGTGAACAAGTTTTTTTACTTTTAAATCCATCCAATCGTTTATGGTACGAAGATGCGTAAATTGCCCTCTAGAAGCCAACATTTAGCCATTCTTTTTTCAGAGGAACTTCATTGTTTTAATGTTTACATTCAAGCCGTTGTTGTTACACCTTATAACCTAAAATTGTTTGCCTTTATTTTCAAAATGCACAGCACATACTTTATTGTTGTCAAAACCAAGTGTTGTCTTATAATTTATCCGAAACTTTTTTCTCCACATAAAATATTAATTTGCTATACCTTACTGCCTAAGTATGACCTTGAAAACGCTAATAAAGGCATTAAAGTCATAACGATAAGGTGATGATACTGACATACGTTACAAGAAAGGTAGTCCGAAGGACAACTATTTCCCCCGCCAAAAGAAAGAATGTTGAGATGATGACCTATGACCCGTAGTATGATCTCCACCTTAAAGTGGAATTATGCACATTTTGTTCAAGTAAAAATCCAACTGAAATAGGTGTGTGTAAAAAGGGTAGAGGAAATAATACCTTTTAACCCAATACACCAAACTCTTCCTGCTACCAGTACGAAATAATAACTTTCCAAATATTACTTTTCCTATTTTGACTGGGACAGTCAATTTAAAAAAAACATCTTCATGCAGGAGTTGCTTCCCTTCCACTGCCAAAATCTCTACCAACAACAGCAAAAACACAAGGGAGATCACTGCGAAGCAAGGAACTATTATTTTATTAGTCCAATTTTTTTATTTCTGAGGCACCAACTTCAAATACTAACGCGGCATTATCATTAGTTTAACACGTTTAAATGCACAGCAACCGAAAATTGCTTTTATGAAACTGTCACCAAAAATACACTACGTGCAGTAAGATGCGCATAATGTCACTTTAAGTCAGCTCAGTAGGATCATGGGTTCTGCATTTTATACATGTAGTAAAGAGATGAACAATAGACCCAAGTTTTATAAAAATCCTTCAAGGAGTTTGGAAATATGGAGAGGGCACGACAAACAAATGCCCCTTAAGTGTGACATTGGCATTACAACATTTGTGATGTACGTTGCCTAAATTAGATGAAGATTTGAGCAAAGTTTTATGAACTGGTTTACGGACTTATGGAGCGGACGCAAAAACCAAATACCACAAAGTGTGGCATTGACCTTGAGTCATCGGGGTTGGCACATGGGTTTGGCTAGTCGTCATGATGAGATAAACATCGTACCGAAGTTTGATGAAAACTGTTCAAGGGGTTTAGGAGATATAGAGCGGACTCGAAATGTTACGGACGGACTGTCGGACACACAGACAGACGTATGAAGCTCTTCCTATATCCTCATAGAAAACAAGAGAGCCAAGATGGCCCTATATCGCTCACCTGAGACCTACTTGTAACCAAACTTCAACCCTAAACTATATATCATAAACACAAACATTCTGTTTGATCTTGACAAGACAAACATTCTGACCAATTTACATGATTGGCTATAAAATGTGACTTCCAGAGTGCCAAAATTAATCCGAGGTGATCCACACAAACATTCTCAGTTATTTTTCAGCAACCACAGATTGGAATTCAGTAAATCGTTATGAAAGCTTTCATAACAAAAGATGTGTATGTTGCAAGCATATTCTAATTCAATGATTTTTCATGGAGTTATTGCCCTTTGATTACTGTGTCATAATTTTTCATTTCCGAGCTTTTTGCTGCAACCATAGGCTGGAACAAATCTTCAGAGGAAGCATTAACAGCAAGAAAAGATCCACATATCACTAGCATGTTCTGGTTCAATGATTTTTCATACGGCCACCTTTTATACCGAAACCTTGCCTCGGAATACCTCATTACATTATTATTATAACCGTTGTATTTTCAGCCACTGGAAAAGGTTTTGGTTTCTTTGCATACAAAGAATATACCATCTTCTCTAGGAAGTGGCTAAAGAATGAGTTGTGTCACTTATTTTAATCTTAATTGGGTATAAAATATCGCAGAGGTCTTTTTCAGATAATCTGACTTTAGTAAACCCGTTAACAAAACTTTGAAGACGACTGTCATAATATGTGCTATATGCGTTATAGTTTAGACAAAATTGGACATATTGTTCAGGGTGTTAAGTCATTTATTCATTTTAAAGCTATAGCAGTTATTATATGCACTGTTGAGGATGTATCGATGTAGACAATTAAATGATCCTTTCTGTAAAGCTTAAGAGTTATTTTAGAAGCAGTTAATCAGTTATCTATATATTACTTTGGCCAGTATGTCCATAAAAGCATAACTACTTTAAGAAGCAATTTTAGAAGAGTACCACCAAACTTTTCTTTAAAGTTTGGTTAGAAGTGGCTCTGTGCTTTTTTCATCATTATGTAAAATGCTGCACTCCTATCTGAGCAAATTATCATCTTTTAAATATGCCAGAGAAATGCTGATTAAATCGATCGTTCACGTAGGAGAAAAATATCGTAAAAGTGTTTTGTAACAAGTTAAAGACTTTGATTTGAAAACAGACAACCTTGATCTATTCAGAAATGATTATACCTTATGGTTATCCAGGTAGAATAACAGAATACACTTAGATGTACTTCTATACGTGAATTTCTTTTAAAGCTGTCATGTCGGATATACACTAGTTAAAAGTTCACATTTTGCCAATAATGCCCGCAAATCACCCACGTGTCCTCTAAAAAGAGGAGATGGGTTTTTCAACTGTAAGGTTTTGAAGGGAAAAGGTCTGTAAGGCGACACTTTGTCTTATTATGGTGAAATACTGTCCAAAGTCAATTCAAAATACAAATTATTATGGCTGGACAGGGCTTCCTATGACCATTTTACCTTGAATCTATAAGTGTGACCATACCAATGTTTTCCTATGATATGACCCCGTGACCTAGCTTTTGACCCAAGATGATCCATATACAACCTCCATCTAGATTTTATCAAGATAATCATTCTGAGCAAGTTCATGAATGCAACCTCTATTGCATACACAAGTTAAGTGTGAACAGACGACAGACAGACGTCAGACAGACAGTCGACGGACACAAGGCGATCCCAATAGCTCACCTTCAGCACCTCATACTCAGATGATCTAAAACTGTTGTAATGGTATGTTAAAGGGATAACAAGCACCAGACCACTGAAGTATGTTAAGGTAACCATAATCTAAAGACAGTAACACAATTTACATAATTTGGAGTAACTCTGTCTTCTAATTGATGCTTAATTCAGGCGCAGAAATCCATATTGAGGAAAGTAACAGTCTGAACAAATTACTCCGGACGGATGGACATACTGACGAACAGAAATGTACAAAATCGCCATTATGACAACTCTGTCGAGCCGGCGACAGCCAGCACGACAAAATTCTTAAATATCATTGGGATAAAACTTGGACGAACAAAGCGTGAACGGTATGTTTACCCTTCAAGGAGCAGAACATTATACACTAAGACTCATGTGATTACCAAAAGTCAAATTTCTAAAAAACATTCGTTAGCACTACTTACATTCTCTGTATTGGATGCAACTTTACTTCTATCTGGATAGCTCCCTGGTTTGATGCCTATGCCTGAAGTTGACAGTTTTCCTTCTGGTTTGAAACTTCCCTCATTCATTGATGAACTATCTCCTTGTTGGCTAGAAACACGTGACATTGTTGTACCTGAACTTGACGGATAACTACTTGGTTGTTTTGTGGATCTTGAGTTTGATGCACTGGCTGCTTGTTCAGCTGTATGACCTTGCGTTGCTTTTTGATTTATTTCTTGTGCAATTCTGTGCACACTGCCAGAACTCTTAAATTAAACATTAAATTAAGTATTTAATTTTTGCTGTCAAACGCTTTTCATCACTTCGATGGGAAAATAATATATATACTTTTGGAACAGCGTACAGTTTTTTCTTTTTCAGAGCTAGTACAAATGGCAATATCAGCATTTTATGATAATTAATAAAATGTTGGTTTGTTAATCAAGTCACAAAATAACTTGTAAATGAAATTTTCCGAACAATGTTGGAGTTACTTGTAGTCAAAATTCTTAAAATTAAAAATTAACAATGCACATTCTTATCCGTCATATGGGTCCCAAGATATGGAGGAGACACAAAAAATAAATAAGAGCTTTTTGTAAAACACATATGCCTTGATGCAAAAGTCGAACAATGTAAGGAACAGTTTTTGGTAAAAGTCGCCGTGGAATTCTTGAAAACGGGGCTGTTGAAATTGTAGAATTAAACAAAAAAAATCTAAAGAGAAAAAAAGACATCTTGACCTCCCCTCCCCCCTCCCCCCCAACCAATAGAACACTTTTAAAATTTAACAGTTACATTGACCCTAGTGAAAAAAGAACAACAAAAAAACAGTCACCTTGACTATTTCAGGTGTGTCTAAAAATTTTGAATTTTTTAAAAATCTATCTTTTGTAACAGTGACCTTGATCTT
>JAFMSR010001417.1:0-28230 GCA_022818135.1 Saxidomus purpurata | reverse complement strand
ATGTTGATAAAACAATGCAGGGATGTTACTTTCATGAAGCTCTACTAAAATATTAAAAGAAATTCATTCAATGCAAAATTCTTGTTGCTATGGCATAAAATAGGAAATCAATTTACAAATCTTCTCTGAAACCGAAAAGCCTAGAGCTTAGATATTAGCATGTAGCATTGTCTACTGGACAAATATGGCCCCCGGATTAAACGTGACCCTGCCCGGGGGTCACTTGGTTATACAGAGGCTATATAGGAAAAACTTTAGGAATATTTTTCTCTGAAACCACAAGGCATAAAGCTTAGATATTTGGCAAGTAGCATTGTCTTGTAGACCTCTACCAAGAATGCACAAATTATGACCCCCATGTCAAAATTTACCCGCCCGGGGGTTCACTTGGTTTTACAAAGACTTATATAAGATAAAATTTAAAAATATTCTTCTCAGGAGCCACCACAGGACCTAAACCCTAGATATTTGACATGAAGCATTGCCTAGTAAACCTCTACCAAATTTGTTCGAATCTTGATTTTACATAGGAAAAACTTAAGCAAGTATTATCTCTGAACCACAAGGCCTAGAACTTGATATTTAGAATGTACCGTTGCCTTGTGGACCAACAATGTTAAAATAATTACCTCCCGAGCAAAAATTAACCCTTCCCGGGTGGGGGTGTGGTCGTCTTAAAAGCCCACAAGGCCCACAGGCATCTAGTTAATCGGTTTGGTTGCCTTTATCGATTTTGGAGTCCTTATTTTGAAATTAGGAAATACTTGAAGAAGTTGTACTTACCCATGCTGTACCATCCTGTGTTATGTGATACTGTTTTGCCTCGCAACGGTTAACTATAATTGAAATTTTACTTTCTTTACAAATGTACGGTTCTGAATACAACACAAGCTACACATATTGTACAGAACAAGACAAATTGATGAAGGTGTAACTTGGTAAAAAGCACAAAAGACTAACATTTAACCTATTCCATGGATGCTTCTTTTCTGCCTTTAAACATGTATACATTTTTTGTATCTTAGTTAAAGCCACAATGTTCTGCAGAAATGACAACATTTTAATGATAAACGGCCAGGAAAGTTTATGAGACTGAACAGTTTCCTATTTGATACAGAAAGGGCACATATCTTAAACACTTTGACCTTTTCATCTTAAAGAAAACACAGTCGCTAAACAACCATTTTTGTGTTGCATGGATGGTAAAATAAGGGCAGAGTTTACGTATTTCATCCGCGATAGGTATTCAGATGACGGTTTGTGAAACACTGAAAGTGCGCATAACGTACAAGAAGTTATCTTGAATTAACTGGACTTTTGCTACATTTCTTTAACTGTTCAATAGTTAACTAACTATTTTCTTACTATTTAATCTTTACTTGACATTCATTCAAAGTTTAGTTTTATATTATGTATTATTCAAGTAACAAACAAAATTAGTGCTTTTAATGTTTGTTGGAAAATAATGACTGCAAAAACAAATATTTTTTTATGAAAAATAAAACTAAAGGTTAAACATTGTGCTTTGTAATTTCACCGTGATACTACAAGTTATGCAATTGTTATAAAACAATTCAGATTTTGCGTTCTAACGGAAAAAATCCACCGTTTCTAAGGAAAGGTTTTGCTTAAAAGTGTTTTTGTTTCTTAATCTCATTTTACACAGCGATTGATTTAGAAATAATTTGCCAAATTTCAAAAAACATTTTTCATGCTAAAATGACACATTTGTTCGAAAGAAGCGAAGCATTTCTAAAAATGATCAGAAACATACATTATTTTGGAACCGATCGATCGATTGTGGAGTCAATCATTATTGAATAATAAATCCAAAATTTGCATGTATTGGGTGTATGCCTTATTGCCGTGTGTCTCTTTTTACAGGTGCTAACAGTTACGATACTATATCAGTGATTTAATATCAAACTGGATAAAAAAAACATAATATATTAAAAAGTGCATGTGTGATAAACTGTCTATGATTAATCTTCATTAAGATTGTCGTAACTGAGTGAAAATGGACTTTGGAAAAAGGAAAACCTATTATCTATTCATATGGTTACTTTCGTTTGTTGCTGCATTTATATTGTTTGAGGGGATACATGATTGTGGTGATGTTCAAACCGAAAAAAAATATGTCTACGATTTAGGAAAACAGTATTCCGATATAATGACCAGCTTAAATACTGCAAAAGTAGATGCCGACGACACAGAACTCGTTTATCAACTAAAAAACGTTTTCATAGAAAAACCTTCGCAACTGCCGTATAATTTGACAAAGCCATACATAAGGGATCCATCACCAGGGCAGGCACATTACGTTGATGATTTGCTTAAACAAAAGGTATGGTACATCTCTACGTTCATGCTGTATTGAATGGCTTTAAAAACAATCGATGACATTTAACGCTACTCGCCCACAGTTCCTGGAAAACACAATTCTCTAAAATGATACAGGTCATTAAAACATAAAATGTGAAAATAAATCTTAGAATCAATAACAGTAGGGAAAATAAACAAAGTAATTTGTGTAATATTTTCAAAATAATGGTGGGGGTTTTGGTTTGAAGGCACCACTAAAGTACACTACGATTTTAGAAACTATGGGGCATGAAAATATGTTCGCTGTATCTAACAAGAGCGTCAAATGCACCTACTAAATATCAGCTATCATAGTGTTGTTTTGAAAAGTGAATGTAAACATGTATATATCATTTTGTTTGTAATAAAAGCCTCATTTCAGTGGTATAAATGGTGTGTTCAAATCAGTTACAAGATAGTACCTGATGTAAAAAGCAACGAAAAAAATGAAAATAATGTTGAGTGAGTACAAACATAAATATCCGTTTTTCCTAAGATATATTTTGTTGGTGAATTATATTCATCAACCGCTTAAACTTGTATCTGAGAAAAATCATGTGATGTCCGGGAAATAATATCAAATGACGTCATGACCGGAAGAAAAAACTGTCAAAGGCTGTTGAGTAATGCCCGAATAGCTATTCATAAAAAATAGGCATGATTTAAAAAATAACGTTCCGAAAAATCAACACGGAGAGCTGTGTGAAAATGTGCACCTCAATTCGTATTGTTCGGATTCATATTTTTTAAATGTACTAAAAGCTAGGATATTGAATTATAAATGAAATGACATAATGTTATTTTTATTATTATTGAAGCATTGTGAATTTAAACATAAATCACTAACTAAAGTATTCAATTTCAAAGCGAGCTCATTTTAGACGTTTATAACGTGAAACATAAAAGTCAATTTTACGTGGTGATTCCAAATGATTTCAATAAAACCATCAACATTGGTAAGCAATAATAGTGCAGTCACTAGGTGCACAGAGTTTCTACAAGACCTTATAAAAAGAAGTAGTTCGAGTAAATATGCCTATGCTTCCTTTTGCTGAATAATTATTTGTGTTATCTGTTCAACAACAATTTTTGTTTTGATGTGCTATTTGCAAAATAATTTCTTCAACTTTGTCTTCGCTAGAAAAGGGGCTCTACCGGATTCTACAAATACGAAAACAAAAAGAAAGAGGCGATATGGAGCATAGGAAACGTTAAAAAATGAACGTCAGCTGAAAATCGAAAATGTTGACCTTAAATCTTTGTACCGGGTCAGCTTGCGTAAAATCTCGTTTAAAGTTTGTAAAGAATGATTGGCGTATAGCGAACAACACTTCAAGCGCCGTTGTTGATGTGTTTGATTAGTATTATATTAGATGACATTTATTATCAACAGCAAAATATTTAACAATGCTTAGTATTTGATTAAATTCTACAATATTTTTGGCATTGCATACAACATTTTTTTGCGATTTTGGTCCCTATCTAATTACAGTGAATCTAATTTTTGCGATTTTAAAAACTTGATTTTTATTTACCTTACGTTTCATAAGCAAATGTGGATCACTGTGCAACAGCGCTATACATGCTCTGTTATTTGTTGTTGATAAACTATATAATAAGTATCAATATAAACATTGATTGAATGTGTGAACTTCCGCAAAGCTAGGTTTTACAGGTCTCAAACGTTTGATTGGTAAGTAAACTTGTATAATACATATGTCCTAATATTGATTTCAAGTAAATACAAGACGCCTTATTTGTTATGATAGTTATAAAGTTTATTTTAGACAATGTGCTATAAGATGTGTTACGTAATAGGGACGAAGACAAGTATTGCACCCGCAGGATACTGATAATTATCGCTACTCTCGATATTGATTTTTACATAAAATATTAGGGCGTATACAATTTATGCAGACAGCGGTATGCAAACTGAGCATAGAAACACGGGAATGCGAAATATTGTTCTAAATATTCGCTGATTCTAATTTTTGTGATTGTATTTCCTTTCAGGGATTAGGAATATCTGAAACCAATTTTTTTTTTATAGAATTTGTCCATTTCGAATTATAACTTCGTACTTTAAACACCTTTGAATCTATTTACACATCACATTCATTTCCCTTGTGGTATCACGTCATACTTTTAGTAAGAAAATATCAGAAAGACAACACACTTGTACACAAGTATTCCGTTACCTTACTATTCGGCCAAATTTATTGAATATATGATAAGTAAGGGCGTATATTCTGGTACTTAAGTGACAGACAAAACAGTGGTTTCACATAGAAGTCACTACACATATTATACAAGTGTTTGGTACTATTTTTAGTCTGGTAGATGTCTTCACTATATCTTGATCAACCTGTTCTAAAATTTCAATATCCCCTTACATGCACACATGAACACGCACGCGCGTACATAAACACAAACGTATACGTTTATAGTACCATACACAATAAATAAAGAAACAATAGCAAAGAATGACCTTGAGTACAAAACGATGGCATTCCAGGAAATATACAGCGACATTAGAGGAGTAATCGCATGGACGTTTGCAACTATTTCCTATATCATAGGCAAAACATGTATCTCCTCTATTATTCAAAAACGCGTGCATCAGTTTCCTGTATGAATACACGACATATTTTGCTTCTTTCATAGAATTAATTCAAACTGAAAATCAAGTTAAAGACAGAAATCTAAAATAAAAATCATCTGCCATCGGCTTTGATTTTTCTATAAACAGTTCATTTTGTACTATTTACACATTTTCAAGGGCAGAACAAAATGACGCGTTTTTGATTTGCTATATTTTCAGACAAACGGCTTTTTCATTGAATGTGGTGCAGTTACAGGAGAACGACACTCGAATACCTTATTTCTTGAACGATACCGCAATTGGACTGGTATCCTTATTGAAGTCAATCCAGTGGTGTTTAAGGAACTGAGGACAAAACATAGGAAAGCTTACTCTCTGAATGCTTGTCTTAGTACACACACTTATCCTTCAATGGTAATATACTTTCTCATTTCTTTTTTTGAACACAATTGTGATGTTTCTCGTATAAATTCAAAGTCGAATGATACTGTTTAAGAATGTAATAGTACTAACGTTATTAAACCTCAATGCATAGCTCTATATGATATCATAATTTAGGTTTCCTGGAAGGTTATGAAATCAGACATAAAATTACAAGGGAGTTCAAATTTACAATGTATTTACAAATTTATTATTGGCTACTAATAAAGTAATTCCTTCTACATTTGAGAATATGACATTGCGGGTTTAAATGCAAATAAATCAACCTTCTTATTACAACAAGAGGAATGTTTACTTCTCTTTTTAAGCTAAACGTTCCAATGCGAAGTATAACTTGTGTAATTATACATTACTTTCGACAGGAAACATTATTCTATGAAGATACTTGGACTGATTCGGGAAATATTGTAGGTGATAAATACTCAATGAAAGGTGGGAAGAGTATCCAAGTGCAAATCCAGTGTTTTCCGTTATATTCAATCCTACTGGCGTTGGGTAACCCAACAGTTGATTACTTTAGTTTAGACATTCAAAGAGCTGAAAAAGGAGTACTTGAAAGTGTACCTTGGGAAAAAGTTGATATCCAGCTGATGTCCGTAGAATATGATCTTTGGTCTGGTGGTAAACGCTCATTACAAAGGTTCATGGAGGAAAGAGGCTATAAGTATATGACGGAAATCAATAATGGTGGTGGCGACATAATAGTGCAAAAACAGCAGAAGTATCAAATGTAATGTATTGTAACTCAGATTATTTCATTTTTTTTCTTTAAATTTATACCTATGTCTGATGAAACCGTTTACGCGCAAAGTTAACCAGTGCGAAAACTACTTTATTCGAAACTGATATCTGGTTACTTCAGGATACTAGCATATTGTACATTGTCAAGCTCCCCCTACTGATTTGTTTCAATTGACTTGTGTGTTGTGTGTGTGGGGGGTTGGTGGTGTGCACTTCTGGGTGCTATGGGGCTCGTTTTGGGGAGGCTGCGTTTTTTGGTATGTGGCATTCCCTGTTTGATATTATTTTTGTTTTTAATTACATACAATATATAAGCGCATTTTCGTCAACAACCCTAGTCAGTCTCCATGGTTTAGTGGTTAAATATTTGGCCCCGTAATTTCTTAAATGGAGTTCAAATCGAGTGGATGCCCTTTTTATAAAACAAAATGGAATTGAAAGACTAAAGTTAAATGCATTGTTACTGTAACTGTAAGGTGTATACTGAATTCTAAACCTAAATTCTGATGATAGTATTTAACTATTGACAAACTATTCCTTCTGACAAACGGTTCGGTTAGTCAAACTATTTTAGATGGGATAATAATACATATCATTCCGTGTATCTTTTCAATATAATATATATTTCCTTTTGATACTTTAATCTGCATCATTGAAAAAATATAGTTAATGAAAATGACAATTATCGTGGCCATAAAATATTGCCCATTGTGTAATACATACCTTTTAAAGTGTTATATATGCCTATTTTCTACGTTTCATAGCCTTTATATAAAATCAGGTACCGGAAATGCTTTATTAATACGCATTGTATGAAAATCTGAATAAAAGCTTGAAATGTAAACTCGTGTATTTATTCTTCTGCTTGATAAGGCAACCATGATTTTAACGAAAACATATTTTGTGCATTTTTTATTCATTTAGCAAATAATCTCTTGGCCATAGTGTTTTGAGTTATTTCTAAAAATGAAGTACGTTTATTTTTAAGAAGTAACTGGAGCGGAACAACAGTAAAAGAAATCGCCATTATCCCTTTTCTAAATTGCTTAAAATCACTTAACCCAACAGATGGAAAAGTATTATTTATGACATTGTATTCATTTTTCGGCGCAGTCGTTTTGTACTTGCCTTTGACCGGAAGTTGAAAACTTTTCAATCGCCGATGAAATGGCAAGAATAATATTTTACATTTTTTAATTAAGAGATGTACTGTGTAAGGCACCTTTAAACCCCAAACTGGGATATAAAAGCCAGAAGATGGCACTAGGGCAGGTGTCTATATAAAATGTACATGGTAAACATCAGAGAACCCTTCTTTAAAACCCTGAAAGAACTACAGAAGTAAATAATTTAAAAATTTGCACAAGTATATATTGTAATATTCTTTTTCTATTGGTGCATTTATTATCCTACATAAAGGTCAAACGAGTATACTTTCAAATAAAAATTTGAATTTCCCGGGAGGAGCTTAAGGTAATAACCCAATATAAGAGAGGAATGTAAAGACGAAAATTAACTGAAAAAACGTATAGATATTTACAAACACTACCCCTAGTAAATAATTATTCAGCTGTCATCACCTTTTTGTTTATGAAACTGATTTATAATAATAATAAATTAACAAGTGAAAAACTTTTTATCTGACAAGTAACTAGAATACTTCCTCATCCTTTGCTCGTTTGTCCTGATAAATACCTCTTTTTCTCGTCACATGCATTATATTCTGATGCTAATTTTTTCAAAGTATTAAACCTGGTACCAAAATTTATGCCAGTTATAAAGTGTCCTAAGTGATCACTGGAATTGATGCCATGGATGTGTATTGTTTTGACAGTCCTCTCTAATAGCCTTTATTATCTCAACCCTGCTGATAATTGAAATGAATTGATTTGGTGATAGAAACAAGCTTGCAACATTCCACACACTTTTTGTGCCTTGTCACTGTGTTTAACATAGCAGGTATTGCACTGTATTTCGGATTTAAGAAAATATCATAATATTAAAACAGTCATGGAAAGTGACAATTGCTAACCTCCTTGCTTTTATTTTAAAAGGATTGCCAGTTTATAAAGAAGCTATAAAGTATAAGTACTGTATGGAAACTCGTATGTCTTTCAGCAATGAACTATTACTGCAGCTTTAAGACAAGAGAATTTCATGTGGTTATTCCACTTACAAATTAAGGATTGACCTAGCATTACTAGACTGGAATGAAAACATAAAGAGGAACTGTTCATCTGAAATAATTGTTATCTATAAAAGAAATCCAGAAATTACATGCAAAATACCTGTTAAAAAGCACAAATATTTCATTATATAGAAATAATTTGGAATAAATGGAAGGTTATACAATGCATAGCATGGCGAGTAATTTATGTCCTCTGCTCTACTGTAGTGTTAAACTTTGTTTACTTCAGTTTTATTCAGCACAAGAACAGCGTTCCTCTGCATGAGTGATAGTTTGTAATATGTTATTTATCTGATAAACACGCCTACCAAATTCTCCCTACCAGGGTAGTGATTTATGCGGCTTTAAATCGGGAAATACTGAATGATAAAGGTCAATAAGATACCCTTGCAATTTCAGACTTTCTTTAATGGTTTAATTTTTTAATATGAACAGATGTTATATCTATCAAAAAAAATCGTTGTTATCGACAAACTAATGTTATAAGATTATTTATGATATCGCAGTAAATATACCAAAAGGTTCAGATAAAAAATCACATCAAATTCAGTTCAGAGAAAATGCAGAACATACAACTGAAGTTCATATAAAGACAATCAATGCTACTATCCCGGATTTAAATTTCACGAAAGATGAAATCGAAAGTGCCACCGATTAGGTATAAAGGGTGCAAGAAGACCACGACAGATGGTTGTTTATTTCACTTCTTGATTTATGAAGAAGAAACTTTTACGCAACAGAAAGCAACTACCGAACTATCTTCGCAATTGAAGACCCAACAAGAATAAACCACCAAGCACTAATGGAAATTAAAACAAAAATGCCAGACGAAGTAAATATTTGTTTGACACGAAACGGTGCCATTTGGTATAAGAACAAAATTGGAAGTACGCACAAAATGAGATACGAAAACTTTGATTTTTATAGAACTTTACATAAAGAAATTACAAAAAGTCTCGAAAAAAAGTAAAATCATTTACGGTGCTGATTTTAACATAGTTAGAGAAATGGTAGATTTGATACCCACAAGAAATGCAGAGGAACTTTACGACATAACTGGAAAAAAAAATACGTGTTTGACATATGGAGACTCTGGAACCCAACATCATTACAGTACATGTGACCCTCTAAAACCTGTCATGTTTAGCAGACTCGATCTATTCCTTATTTTTAATTCATAAGTTAGATGTAAAATCAATCGAGGTAATAGGACAGATCATTCCATTGTAGACCTAGTAAAAGCATTTATAAGCGAAAACAGAGGTCCTGGATATTCTAAAATGAACATAAGCTTATTGCTGAAAAAATAACACTTAGATCATATCAGAATTTTTTTTGAAGAAACTGCATAATTTAATAAGTGGGCTAATCAAAATACGCCGTGGGAGATAATAGAGGGGAATATAAGAAACCAAACATGTAGATAGTATAGCTTTAAGACAAAACAAAAATGAAAGAAAAAAATAAGAAAGTATGGTCACAGAAATGATTAAACTAGAAAATTAAATTTGTTTAGACACAGCAAATGTTGACACTTTGAAGCTTAAACTTAATGAAAAACAACAGGAACTTGATAATGTAATAGATAAAACGATAATTGGCGTACTGTTACGTGCCAACGCACAACATGTGAACAGGGAAACGCAAAATCAATAATACATAAGTAATAAACCCATGAAATTATCAAAGAAAGTTAAGATTTTATAAAACTCGAAGAAGAAGTTCATCACAAACGGCATTATTGAAAATTTAAAACAACTTCTAAAAAAAGAGATTATCACTTTAATTTCAAAAGAGAAAAATGATCCATCCTTATTTGTGACCTAAATGTGTATAAAATACTGATTATTTATTGCTACAAAACCATTAAAAAAAAATTAAAAAGTAATAGGCTCAATCATAGATAATGCATATACATATTTAATTTCAGGGACATATATTTTGAAAAATATTAAACTGCTGTTTGAAGTAATTGTATATTTAGATATTGATAACAACTAGGCCTTTTACTATTTGCAGACTATGGAAAACACTTGACAGTGGACATTTTGACTCTATTTGAAAACGTTTGAAATATTTCTTCAATTTTGGTGATTTGTTCATAAAATGGGATACACTTTTTATGACGACATAGAAAAGGCTAAATAATTTTGGAAAGCCTACTGAACAATAAATAATTGAATGGAAGAATACTTATACTCGTGTATTTAAAAATGCTATTGATACAGAAATACAGAACCGCCTGCGTTTCACTTCCGCGTTTTCGGGAAAATAACCGTTTTTCGTTCGTTTACCATGCGGTAATCGTTTAACCGTGTAACCGTTAAACGAGAACACCTTCTGCGCATGCGTACCGTGAAAAGTGAATTTACATTTGCGCATGCGCCGCGTGAAACGAGAAAACGACATTACGCATGCGCATATATATTTTACTCGCCAGTTTAGGGCATAATCAGTAAAGTTTTCACCATTCGTTTACATTATTCTCGAGGTTTACCGTCTAATAAATTCGGTCGAAGTAGTAACCATCGTTTCGGAAATGTTCTAACTAAAACGATGACTGGTCACACTATAGTACATTTGATTTAATACAAAAAATGTTTAAATTACCAAATTTCGGAAATGTTTAATCTGGAGCAATAGTATATATTCGTCCCAGGTTTAATTTTTAAGTTAGTTTACACTTC
The DNA here is from genome assembly GCA_022818135.1 of Saxidomus purpurata. NCBI lineage: Eukaryota > Metazoa > Mollusca > Bivalvia > Venerida > Veneridae > Saxidomus > Saxidomus purpurata. The sequence goes on along the minus strand of JAFMSR010001417.1, from coordinate 17,210 downwards.
ATACCTAAAGTTTTGGTTTTATACACTTGAAGTTTCATCAAAATCTTAATTAAATTAAAATGTTACAATTAAATAGATACTATCATGACCAGTTACGCTAGGCCTTAGAAAAAGGGGTTGAGGGGCTGTACTGGTGATGGGCGGAAATTGTTCATTATGATGTAATAAAGAATGATAAAAACTAAAGTATTGTGTCACACTTAGCTAAATAACTTCAGCCAAAAATCACTTTATTGCCACATGCGTTAGTCACTTAGCTTTAGCTGGAACTCACTGCAAATATTCCCTGTAACAAGAGATCCAGTATATAACATTCCTGATTTCACTATTTCTCTACAAACATTTGAATGCCAAATAAACTTGAAATTAAAGAAATGACCAGAATCATGTAAAGTATTTCTGCAATAAACCGGTACCTCTCATGGCTATTAATGGGCTTACTATCAGAAACAAAAAAGTACCGTATAGCAAGTTGCTTATAGTTCTTAATTATTCTTCACTTTAATTAAAAAATAATAAATATCTCCCTGTATTTTATCGTTGAATAAAATACAGTCAGGACTTTGGTTGCGTAGTATTTTTCGCATCCAAACGACTTTCTTTAAAAACTATCCCACACTTTATTTAACGCGTAGTATAACTTCATTGTATCCATGAAACGCGAAATACAATTGGACGCACTTGTTGACATATGTCACGTCATTTACCGCACATTATCCTTGGAAAAACGTGCTGAATTTGTATCGTAAATAAAATACGGCTATTCCCTATTTGTTTATTTAGGAAAAGCAGCCGCTTGTGTTAGAATGTAATTTTGGAAATAAATAAAATCTCATAAAGTTAAACTTCATTTAGATTGTTTTATTGTCACCGGTCCACCTTAGGATTTTCCCCGGGCAGAGTCTGTACATTACTATATGAACCCTGTCCTGGGTGTAAATGAACTACGACAGGGAATCTAGGTACTAGATCCTAGCTCTTTTACAAATAGACCCCTTGGTTTTTTGTATGTCCAGTGTATTGTACCGATATATGCGAGACTTTCTGTTTCAAACCAGTTCATCTCTATATGGTATAAAACACTGAAACTTCTAGTGCCCTGGACGGTATTCAAACCAGGGACTTCCAGATTGGTATTCCAGAGCGTAAACCACTGCACTATCAAAATATTTCAGTAAAAGAATCAGTACAGTATTGCATTTGTTGTAAGCTTATAATTCTTATCAACCCATTTACCTACTCTTCTCTTGTAACAAAATCAGTTAATTTCAAGGTATGATGGTATTAACGTTTTCCAGATGTATGTATCACTTACCCTTGTAATTGTACTGATAACTGACATCACACTGTAAAACCAAGCTTCATATTCATGTTCAGTGTAAAATCACACATTTTTTAACTGATCTTTATATTTGGATCCATAATTCAATCGTATAACACACTGGACTAGTACGCCACAATTCACCAGATTGATCTCCGGCTCCATCACTGACATTGATACTATTAGTTATCTTGCGGATGAAGTCGATAACCCGCGGCTGCATGTTCTGTTGTAAAAGAACCAGTAATGTCTGTAGTGCCAGGACTCTCATTGTATCTGGATCATACCCATAAATTCGTAGTAACAGAACACCTTGCAAAAAAACTAAAATAGAGATATTGTTCTTGGCCATGATTATGTAATTTGTCAGGACAGAGTTATGGCTCTTGTACACTGCGCCTCCTCTCATTGTGCTGGACCATTTTATGAAGTTGTATTGAATTCAAACCAGTAGTTTTCAAGTTATGCTCCAAACAAGGAAAAGTGGCAAAGAGCAATAACTCTTAAATGAGTACAGATAGAGTAATGGTTATTGTGCACTGCACTTCCTCTTAATGTACTTGACCATTGTATGAAGTTGTATTGAATTCCAACCAGCAGTTTTCAAGCAATGCTCCAAACAAGGAAATAAAACAAAGGACAATAACTCTGAAGTCAAGATAGACTAATGGTTCCTGTGCACTGCACTTCCTCTCATTGTGTTTGTCCATTGTATGAAGTTGTATTGAATTCGAACAAGTAGTTCGAACAAGTAGGTGGTGTGCACTTCTGGGTGATGTGGGGCTCGATTTGGGGAGGCTGCGTTTTTGGTACGTGGCATTCCCTGTTTGATATTATGTTTGTTTTTTTGTTTTCAAGTTATGCTCTGGACAATGAAAAGTAACAAAGGGTAATATCTCTGTAATTAGTGAAGATAGAATTATGGTTCCTGTGCACTGAACTTCCTTTTATTGTGCTTGACCATTGTATGAATTAGTATTGAATTCCAACCCGTAGTTTTCAAGTTATGCTCCGGACAAGGAAAAGTAACAAAGGGCAATATCTCTGTAATTAGTCACGATAGACCAACCAACCACCGGGTGACTCCTATATACCCCCTAAAACTTTGTTTCGGGGTATAATAATAAAGTAACATCATGCTATAATTGTTTAAAATTAGCATAACTTATTTTAATGCATAACAAGAGCTGTCCATAAGACAGCGTGCTGAACTTCTCTCAGTGTTTATCAATTAAAAAAAGGTTTGGGCAGTAAAAGGCAAAGACAAGAATCTGTGTATTATCAAAGTGCAAAGAATGACCGTAAAGAGCAAGATATTAAGTCAAGAGTAACCCTGAACACTACAACAAAGTTTTAAATTATTACTTCAAGTGGTTACTGATATATGTGCAAGACAGTGCCCTGTATAACACAAGACTTTGAATTGATAATTATAAGGGAAGCTTCAACAACAACAATCATGTTCTTCTTTTATAATTTATATGATCATCAACATTTTAGCTGAAGCGTCTGGAAAGTACATGTATTAACTATACACTAAGATTAGTGTTCAAAAGAAATAAGATGGCCCTATATCGCTCACCTTAGTACAAGTCCACTTGCCTGGTGGAAGATCACTAGATAATGTTATATACAATAGGTTTTCCTCTATACGTCTTTGTAAAACAAGTGACCAAGGCAAGGTCAAACTTTGAAGAGGTCTACTAGGCAATGCTACATGCCAAATATCTAAGCTCTAGGCCTTGTGGTTTCAGAGAAGAAAATGTTTTAAGTTTTTCCTATATAAGCCTATGTAAAACTAAGTGACCCCCGTGCGGGGTCAATTTTGACCCGGGGGTCATAATTTGAACAATCTTGGTAGAGGTCTACTAGCCAATACTACATGCCAACAATCTAAGCTCTAGCCCATGTGGTTTCAGAGTAGAAGATTTTTAAAGTTTTTCCTATATAAGCCTATGTAAAACTAAGTGACCCCCTGTGCGGGGTCAATTTTGACCCGGGGGTCATAATTTGAAAAATCTTGGTAGAAGTTTACTAGCCAATGCTACATGCCAAATATCTAAGCTCTAGGCCTTGTGGTTTCAGAGAAGAAGATTTTTAAAGTTTTTCCTATATATACCTATGCAAAACTAAGTGGCCATCCCCGCGGGATCAATTTTGACCCTGGGGTCATAATTTGAAAAATCTTGGTAGGGGTCTACTAGGCAATACTACATACCAAATATCTAAGCTCTAGGCCTTGTGGTTTCAGAGAAAAATATTTTTTCCTATTTGCTGCCATAGCAACCAGAGTTCTGCATTGAATGGAATTCTTTGAACAATTTTGGTAGAGATTCATGCAAGGGACATTCCTGCATAGTTTTATCGACATTGGCCTAGTGGTTTCAGAGGAGATGTCATTTGAATCAATATGTTGACGGACGACGGACGACGGACAATCATCAATTAGAAAAGCTCACCCTGGCGTAGCCAGGTGAGCTAAAAGGGACATAACTCTGTAACCTATGACTTTGACTTTACTAATTGTGTGGCATCACGTTCTTTTTGTCATTAACAATACAATTTGAAAATTTGATGTTAAAGCTGCTCGCTCTCAGATTTTGGTTAAAAGATAAAGTTCTCAAAACTGCATGTAAATAACGTATTTTAGAACATGTGATCATATAAAAAGGCTCCAGCATAAATTTAAGTCTTGTATATCTCTATATTTACAAAAATAAGCAAACGCTTTTGAAATTTCAATATAAACATGTTAAGTGGCAGTTCAATGTAACCAACATTTTCAATCGATTCCTTCCTAGATTCTTGTTTATATTTTGATTCTGGACAGCCGTTCCTTTTATTCTTATGAATAAAGTGTCAATATTTCAACAACAAAAAAATCAACAGTAACTGAGAGAAAGCAGCTTTAAGAAATGTCAAAGTTATCAGGTTATAGCCAATGTTAAGTTTTCGTGACACAATCAAAAAGTACAAAAGGAGCATAACTCTGTCAAAAATGACCTTGACATACACAATTTGAATATATTACAACCCTTATGTCTTTAGCAATGCAATTTGAAAGTACGATGAAGAAATCTTCAGAAATGGCAAAGTTTTAGCCAACGTTAAGATTTTGTGACAAAATCTAAGCACAAACTTTGTCAATTATGACCTTTACCTACAAAATCTGGTGGCATGACGACTGTTTCACCATAAGCAATACAATTGGGAAGTTTGATAAAGAAATATTAAGAAATGGCAACGTTATGGCCAACGCTAAGTTTATGTGACGGACTGACCGACATTATATTCTCTTTCAAAATTTTAAAGCATATTCTGACTTTTTGATATTAAATTCACAGCTAACATTTCTTCACCATTTCCATTGCAAATTTATCTCATCTATTGGGCATCATTGTCAAGTGTTTCTAGTGAACTATTTGTACTACATGCCCACGTGCAACATGTCGAGCCCGCCATATGTCAAAAGGGCTAACTCCTAACCAAGCAGAGATGGGTCAAAATACACCTAAATATTGGATGTAGCATGCATGTTGTATCACAGAAAAGTGGTCTCGATTTTTCTCTACGGCCAGTAATAAAAAAGTTACAATATAAGCTATTTATAGTGACAACAAAGGGAAGTAATTCTAAAAACAAAGGTAGCCCATGGTGGTGAACATTTGTACAAAGTAACATCAAAATCCCTCCATGCATGAAGATGACATGCTCCAAACAAAGATATTTTTGACTTTGAACTTTAACCTCTAAGTGTGACCCTGACCTTAGACCTCCGTCTCATGATGGTGAACATTTGTGCCAAGTTAAATTAAATCCCCCCATGCATGAAAAAGATATGATTCAGACAAAGTCATTCTTGAATTTGATCTTTAACCTCCAAGTGTGACCTTCACCTTAGACTTAGGGACCTGGTTCTTGTGCATGACACTCCGTCTCATGATGGTGAACATTTGTGCCAAGTAACATCAAAATATCTCCATGCATGAAAAAGAGATGGTCCGGACAAAATCGGACGGACGGACGCACGCACATACATAGAACCGCCAAAAGTGACAACTATATCGAGCTCACCGCAGGCGGGCTCGACAAAAATTAAATTCTTTACGTACTACTGCCTTAAATTTTACACTTTTTCTGTTGTCTTCATTAAAAATCAGTATCTAATCAATATTCTAATTTGACAATACAGACAAACTTATGCTAAAGGTCACCTTTAAATAGAGGTCACCTGCTGACAACAGCCAGTCTGAATATCCCCCATCCAAATTTGCTCTTTAAAAAATAGAGGTCACCTGCTGACAACAGCCAGTCTGAATATCCCCCATCCAAATTTGCTCTTTAAAAGACTGGGAACAGCAGTCAGCTGCCGTCCGCGGTCAGTGGCCAGTGAAAAATCATCCCGTAATCGGGACTGTGATGCGAACGTCCACTGAATTTTTAACAGCTGGCTTTTGTTTCTTGTAAAGTTGTTTGCACCTCAAAAGACGGGCGCAATAAATTAAGATGCTTTTGATAATCAGAAGAGGTTCTAACATTTAATTGTCACCTTCACATCTAAAGCAAACACATGCAATTAATCCGATGAAACTGTCCGGTAATTACTGAAAATCGGCTCTTTTAATTGTTTGTTTGTATTTGTGCTTATTGGGTCCACCATCCTCGTACGAGGTATAGTCGGTACGACCCGGGCTCTTTTAATTGCTTGATTGTTTATTTGATATAGAATATCTTCGCAATTTGGAGTTGCATTTTATAGTGTGCAACTAAATAATTGTTTATTTCAGCTTATTAATGCATTCACGTTAAAGCTGCTTGCTCTCAGTTACCGTTAAAAAGGTATTTTTCAAAAACGTTGACATTTTAATTCATCAATATAAAACTAAAGCCTAGAATAAAAAAAAAAAAAAAATAAGCAAAAATCTAGGTAGGAATTTGAAGAAATCGATAGAAAAAGTCGGTTACACGCGGCACCGCTATACTATAATGGTAGTGTATTTTTCGAAATTTAGAGATGTACGTGACATGAATTTATACTGCAGTCTTTTTATAACACGATAATGTTCAAAAATACATTATTTACATACAGTTACAATTAAACTGAAAAACACGCAGTTTATCTGGCAATTAACTGATAAAAAAACTTGATTTGATAAACAATGTTTAGTATGTATATCAACTGCCTACATCTCCGAACAAATGTCACCTGTTAACAACAGCCAATTTTGTTGTTTCCATTGAGACGCCGTTGTTCATAAGTTTGACTGCATATGACAAACTGATCGGGTTACCTAAAGTTATTACTCCATTTCTCGAAGTTGATTATTCCAGCAATTATCCGTAATAATACTGAATCACCAAAATCAACACAAAACCTTGCATTATATCTATGAGTACAAAAATGACGCTAAGTCGCTCTTTGTAGGTGCAGTGTATTTCCCCATTATTACAGTCATCATACATTTCTACTCCAGCACTTTTTATTGGTTTTATTTTGGGTGTTTTGCTCTATTTATGTCTTCTTGGATCTCTCTACTTTAACAAATAATTGCTACTGAAATAAAACATCCTTCCTGAAGTGTAAGTTCCAACAAAATCTTCAATTCAGAATTTCCAACTTCTTTACTCTTTACAGGTTGAGGGATCATCACAAAAAAACATCATTTTTCACACTGCAAGGGTTGACTGTTTTCCTACAGTTTTCATATGTTGGTGTTTTGAACTTCCCTCATCACTGCATGCTTGTGAAACGTATTTTCATCATACTCATAGGCATGATTTCTACAAAAAATAAAGAATATCAGTATGTCTATATTCTAAAAATCATTCAATTTGCATAGAAAAGCAGAATAATTTGCTACCAGTAGAGTAAAGGTTCGAAACTATGATAATATTATTAAGATAAAAATGTGTACAAAGACACAATGTCTCAGGTAAAAAGCCAAGTATAAGCTATTAAGCACAACTTCTACTGCGTTCTCAGATTCTCAGACAATTCTTTCTTTTAATAGTGCTTATGATAATTTCGATGGATTTAATTTTTTAATAACACGGTTCAACTATGCTTTGGGTCAGTGTTATATGACAGAAACATCTGGAGGCTCAATAACTAGTATGTACTATTCTTTGAAAGGACAATTTCATATGCCAAATATATAAAAAGTCAGATTTCGTATACATTTTGTTTAAATAATTATTCAAGTGATGTTTTGTCTAAAAGGACACATATAATTGCTAATATTATACCAGTGTGGTTTTAAAGTTATTTCAATTTTGTCTGCTAATAACAGATAATTCATGAGAGTTATTTCTCACATTATTTTTAAAAGTAAGCATCGTTCTAGACATTCATGTATTATGGTCAATCTGAACTTTGTAACTTGAAAAATCAAAACAAGTATATACCATTGTCTTCATCTAAATAATATTGGAAATAAATCACACATTCCATTAAATGTATTAAAGGCCCTGTGTTAAAAAAGAACACAATGAAATGGTGGTTTCCTACAATGTCATGTACTGCACAATTTTATGGCAATACTGGTCATTAATCACCATACTGTCTGTCACACTAATCTAGAAAAGTGACAAGTTGCTACAGCAACATACCAACTACTGTACAAGCATCCGCTTGTTTTATTGATTTTTCTTGTGAATTCTAGTAAATGTACATCTACAAACTGCTAGTCAGCAACAGATAAATAGTATTTGGTTTATTTATATGTGAGCTAGGTGCTTGACAATTTTGAAAAATTATTTTAAAAAGCTAAAAAAATACACCCTACATTCAAATTTTATAAATAAAACTTTAATAGTGAAAATAAGGGATGTACATGTAGTAATAAGCATGTAGTTATTAGACTAAGTGTGAAACATTGTGAAATGAAGCTAATAATATAAATAAATTAAATTTACATGTTTCTTTTCACCATATAACAAAAAAAAAACCCGGTTTTACTAACATGGTAATAATTCTAAGTTCTCCGCGGTACGTAGTATAGCGGAGAGCTATTGTCTTGACACTGTGTATCACACAATCGCTCATGCGTTTTGTGCACGAGGAATATCTCGGTGAGCGATATTTTCACTGGGCGATAAATACCCGGGGTATTGTGTTAAGAAATCAGTTCTACACTAGTCTTCGAACATATCAAATCTTCGCTTTGCTATTCAAATTCAAAAGGTTATAGTACTTAGTTTACAAAATATTGGTGTAAAAATGTTTACATGTAAAACTCAATATCGAAAATAGCAAAGGAGAGAAAATTGTAACGCGTTTTTATAAGTTTTCGTATGTATATTGTGTGTCGTTTGGATGAGAATATCCCGCCGTCCTATATCTGGAGAAGCAGCTCTGTATACCGCGGGTACAGGTTTCATCTATATCAATGTAAAAGAAAAGATAAAATGGGTGTTGTTCCTGTGTCGCTTTGGTGCTTCATTGATGGATATATTTGACACATTCTTTACGACTTAAGTTCGAAAACGAGGTGAAACTCAATAAAATGTATAAGCCATAAGGTTATTTATAATATTGTTACGCACATTTCGTTCACGAATGTATATAACGAAAGAGGCAATACTGAATGTTTCAGTTTATTATAAGTATATATAACTTGTAACGGTGTATATGTTTAAAGTACTTGTAGTATAATGTGTTTGTATTATAAACATTATATTCTCTTTCAAAATTTCAAAGGATATTCTGACCATTTGATATTAAATTCACAGCTAACATTTCATCACCATTTCCACTGCAAATACTTGGAAATTTATCTCATGTATTGGGCATCATTGTCAAGTGTTTCTAGTGAACTATTTAAACTAGATGCCCACGTGCAACATGTCGAGCCCACCATATGTCAAAAGGGCTAACTCCTAACCAAGCAGAGATGGGTCAAAATACACCTAAATATTGGATGTAACATGCATATTGTGCCACAGAAAAGTGGTCTCGATTTTTCTCTACGGCCAATAATAAAAAAGTTACAATATAAGCTATTTATAGTAACAACAAAGGAAAGTAATTCTAAAATCAAGGGAAGCCCATGGTGGTGAACATTTGTACAAAGTAACATCAAAATTCCTCCATGCATGAAGAAGAAATGCTCCAGACAACTTAAGATATTCTTTACTTTGAACTTTAGCCTCTAAGTGTGACCTTGACCTTAGATTTAGGGACCTGGTTCTTGCACATGACACTCCGTCTGATGATGGTGAACATTTGTGCCAAGTTAAATTAAATCCCTCCATGCATGAAAAAGATATGCTCCGGACAGTCATTCTTGAATTTGACCTTTAACCTCCAAGTGTGACCTTCACCTTAGACCTAGGGACCTGGTTCTTGCGCATGACACTCCCTCTCATGATGGGAACATTTGTGCCACGTAACATCAAAATCCCTTCATGCATGAAAAAGATATGGTCCAGACAAAATCGGACGGACGGACGCAAGCACATACACCGAACCGCCAAAAGTTACAACTATATCAGGCTCACTGCAGGCGGGTTCGACAAAAATTAAAATCTTTACATACAACTGCCCTAAATTTTACACTTTTTCTGTTGTCTTCATTAAAAATCAGTATCTAATCAATATTCTAATTTGACAATACAGTCAAACTTGTGCAAAAGGTCACCTTTAACTAGAGGTCACCTGCTGACAACAGCCAGTCAGAATATCCCCCATCCAAATTTCCTCTTTAAAAGACTGGGAACAGCAGTCACCTACCCTCCGCGGTCAGTGGCCAGTGAAAAAGCATCCCGTAATCGGGACTGTGATGCGAACGCCCACTGAAATTTTAACAGCTGGCTTTTGTTTCTTGTAAAGTTGTTTGCACCTCAAAAGACGGGCGCAATAAATTAAGATGCTTTTGATAATTAGAAGAGGTTCTAACATTTAATTGTCACCTTCACATCTGAAGCAAACACATGCAATTAATCAGATGAAACTGTCCGGTAATTACTGAAAATCGGCTCTTTTAATTGCTTGTTTATTTGATGTAGAATATCTTCACAATTTGGAGTTGCATTTTACATTGTGCGACTAAATAATTGTTTATTTCAGCTTATTAATGCATTCACGTTAAATCTGCTCGCTCTCAGTTACCGTTAAACAAGAGGGCCATGATGGCCCTTTATCGCTCACCCGAGTACAACTGCATTTAACAAAGTTGCTAGAAATCATCGAAACAACCTTTCTGACAAATTTCCAGGATATTTGGGCTGAAAATGTTACCTCTAGAGTGCTAACAAGGTATTTCCATATTTGGGCTATGTGACCTAGTTTTTGACCCAAGATGACCCATATGCGAACTTGAGCTAGAAATCATAGAAACAACCTTTCTGACATATTTGCAGGATATTTGGGCTGAAAATGTAACCTCTAGAGTATTAACAAGGCTTTTCCATATTTGGGCTCTGTGACCTAGTTGTTGACCCCAGATGACCCATATTCGAACTTGAGCTAGAAATCATCTTAACAACCTTTCTGACAAATATCAAGGATATCTGGGCTGAAAATGTAACATCTAGAGTGTTAACAATGTTTTTCCATATTTGGGCTCTGTGACCTAGTTTTGACCCCAGATGACCCATATTCAAACTTGGGCTAGAAATCATCAAAACAACCTTTCTGACATATTTCCAGAATATTTGGGCTGAAAATGTTACCTCTAGAGTGTTAACAAGGTTTTTCCATATTCAGGCTGTGTGACCTAGTTTTTGACCCCAGATGATCCATATTCGAACTTGAGGTAGAAATCATCTTAACAACCTTTCTGACAAATTGCCAGGATATTTTCGCTGAAAATGTTACCTCTAGAGTGTTAACAATGTTTTTTCCATATTTGGGCTCTGTGACCTAGTTTTTGACCCCAGGTAACCCATATTAAAATTTGAGCTAGAAATCAACCAAACAAACTTTCTGACAAATTGCCAGGATATTTGGACTGACACAGTAGCCTCTACAGTGTAAACAAGATTTTTCTATTTTTGGGTCATGTGACCTAGTTTTTCATCCGAGATGACCCATATTCGAACTCGTCCGAGTAATTACTGGGACAAACATCCTGACCAAGTTTCGTGACAATTGAGGCAAAAATGTGACCACTAGAGTGTTAACGAACTAAATGTGGACGGCCGATGGACGACGGACGACGGACAATCATCTATCCTAATAGCTCACCCTGAGCCAGCTCAGGTGAGCTAAAAAGGTATTTTTCAAAAAAGTTGAAATTTTTATTCATCAGTATAAAACTAAAACCTAGAATAAAAAAATAAGCAAAGATCTAGGTAGGAATTTGCAGAAATAGATTGAAAAGGTTGGTTACACGGCACCGCTACACTATAATGGTAGTGTATTTTTCAAAATTTAGAGATGTACGTGACATGAATTTATACTGGAGTCTTTTTATAACACCAATATGTTCAAAAATACATTATTTACATACAGTTTGACGAAATTTATTATTTTACCAAAATCTTAGAGCGAGCAGCTTTAAGTGAATTGTTTGATTTATTACAAACTGAAAAACACGCAGCTTATCTGGCAATTAACTGATAATAAAACTTGATTTGATAAACAATGTTTAGTATGATGAAACTATATCAACTGTCTACATCTCCGAACAAAAGTCACCTGCTAACAACAGCCAATTTTGTGGTTTCCATTGAGCCATCGTTGTTCATAAGTTTGACTGCATATGACAAACTGATCGGGTTACCTAAAGTTATTACTCCATTTCTCGAAGTTAATTATTCCAGCAATTATCCGTAATAATACTGAATCACCAAATCAACACAAAACCTTGCATTATATCTATGAGTACAAAAATGACGCTAAGTCGCTCCTTGTAGGTGTAGTGCATTTCCCCATTATTACAGTCATCATACATTTCTACTCCAGCATTTTTGTTTGTTTTATCTTGGGTGTTTTGCTCTATTTATGTCTTCTTGAATCTCTCTACTTTTACAAATAATTGCTACTGAAATAAAACATCCTTCCTGAAGTGTAAGTTCCAACAAAATCTTCAATTCAGAATTTCCAACTTCTTAACTCTTTACAGGTTGAGGGATCATCACAAAAAACATCATTTTTCACACTGCAAGGGTTGACTGTTTTCCTACAGTTTTCATATGTTGGTGTTTTGAACTTCCCTCATCACTGCATGCTTGTGACACTTATTCTCATCATACTCATAGGCATGATTTCTACAAAAATAAAGAATATCAGTATGTCTATATTCTAAAAATCATTCAATTTGCATAGAAAAGCAGAATAATTTGCTACCAGTAGAGTAAAGCTTCAAAACTTTGATAACATTATTAAGATAAAAATGTGTACAAAGACACAGTGTCTCAGGTAAAAAGCCAAGTATAAGCTATTAAGCACACTTTCCACTGCTTTCTCAGATTCAGCAAAAAAAAATCAGAGACAATCCCTTCTTTTAATTGTGCTATAATTTTGTTGGATTTAATTTTTTAATAACACGGTTCAACTATGCTTTGGGTCAGTGCTATATGACAGAAACATCTGGATCTACACTACCTTGCTTTGTGATACTGTAGTTTATAAGGTTATGCAATCTTACATAACATACTGATAAGGATTTCAATACTGCCTGGGGCAATCAATAATTTTTAAAGTGCAACAATAAGGATTTAAAGGTCTCATATTTCAACAACAGGACCTTTATAAAACAGAGGAACAAAATAAAAATGAATTATAGTGTAGGCTCAATAACTAGTATGTACTTTTCTTTGAAAGGACAATTTCATATGCCAAATATATAAAAAGTCAGATTTCATATACATTTTGTTTATATAATAAATCAAGTGATTTTTGTGTCTAAAAGGACACATATATATACTTGCTAATATAATACCAGTGTGGTTTTAAAATCATTTCAATTTTGTCTGCTAATAACAGATAATTCATGAGAGTTATTTCTCACATTATTTTTAAAAGTAAGCATTGTTCTAGACATTCATGTATTATGGTCAATCTGAACTTTATAACTTGAAAAATCAAAATAAATATATACCATTGTCTTCATCTAAATAATATTGGGAATAAATTACACCTTCCATTAAATGTATTAAAGGCCCTGTGTTAAAAAAGAACACAATGAAATGGTGGTTTCCTACAATGGCATGTACTTCACAATTTTATGACAATACTGGTCATTAATCAGCAGGTGGCCAAAGTCTAATTGCCCCTCAGGGGATTATCATACCGTCTGTCACACTAATCTAGAGCAACATACCAACTACTGTACAAGCATCCACTTGTTTTATTTATTTTTCTTGTGAATTCTAGTAAATGTACATCTAGAAACTGCCAGTCAGCAACAGATAAATAGTATTTGGTTTATTTATATGTGAGCTAGGTGCTTAAACATTTGAAAAAAATATTTTAAAAATCTACAAAAAAAACACCCTACATGCAAATTTTAGAAATAAAACTTTAATAGTGAAAATAAGGGATGTACATGTAGTAATAAGCATGTAGTTATTAGACTAAGTGTGAAACATTGTGAAATGAAGCTAATAATATACATTAAATTTACATGTTTCCTTTCACCATATAACAAAAAAATTTAAAAGTTTTTTTTTATTTGTTTTACTAACATGATAATAATTGAGATAATCTGAAGCATCAAAAACTTTCAGAAAGTTACATTTATCACTGCATTAGGTGCATAAGAAACATCATTTAACCGTTTAATACCACTCTGGTAGAAAGTGTTCCCGCCTTTGTTTCCAGCACAGATCATGATCATTCTGCCCGGACAGAAACCCCTAATATTTTCGTTTGAAAGTTTTTAACAAAAGCTGAGAAAAATTAATTACTACCTTTACCCACGGACCTATATACATATGTGTATATAGGTCCGTGCTTTACCTAATTTGACTTGGCAGCTTCTAGGCCGAGGATTTTCCACAGAAATGATGACATATTCACCCGTATTCAAGGGGGTCTGAAAAGGAATATGTAAAACTTGAAATTTTAACAAACTGAGTAACAATCCCCATACACATAATTGTCATGCATATATAAGCTGGAAATAATGGAGTCACTTCCAACTTCTTTGTTACGGGAGTATAGTTAACAGAATTCTGATGTGATATAATATTAATCTATGGCGTTTTCTGCAACATCCCTAACCATGGTAAAAATGAAAATTCTGATGACAATCCATGACAAAAATTTTAAGTCCCAGGAGCACATTGAATACTCTTCATTGTCTTCTATAGAAAAATGAATTTACAGGTAGAATAATGAATGATAGAACAGTGTTTGATGTATACTTTACTTTCATTCCTTTGCCACTGTAACCTCACTTAACACATTCTCAGAACACTTTTCCTATTTTTTGCAATATCACCGTAAAAAATAATGCGCTATACATGTACAAGACTTAATATAATGTAATGCAGTTCTTTTGATTTACAAATAAAAAGCAATGTAAGGAATGTTTTTCATACAAATAATTGCCAGTTTCACCGGTAAGGGATTGCTCTTTATAATGTAAAGGCTACAAGTAATTTGAAATACAAAGTGCTCCAGGGACTATACATTTTTGGGTCATTTTAAACGCCTGGAATATTCCGAAATAAGAGGTATAATTGATTTTGGTTCAATCTAATGTGTGGCTACCATTTTCACTTTGAGGCTCCGAAAGGTATTTTTGGCTGAAGCATCATTGAAGAATGCAGACAAAACATAACTATGATGTCAAAATGATTGTAAAGACTAACTGAAAATACTGGGTTTTATAATCAGTTACTACCACAACATGCAACTGGGGCTCCCTGATAGAAAATGAACTTAGTACACCTAGGCACGTTCCTTTCTTGGGCAAAGTAGGGCTCAACTGTAAAAAATATTCATCGAAAGTCTTCAACTAAAGTAACTTATCATTTGATTCAATGAAACAAAAATAAAGGTTAACTCAGGCTGAGAGTTCCATGAATGGTGGACAGAAATTTAATTTACATTTCATTACATAAGTAAACAATTTAAAAAAGAATTTAATCAATTAATATTTTCATTTTCTGCAATGACATTACATCATAAAACATGACTGTGTAACATAGAATGACTGTTGTAAAAAAACTACATCGTAGGACACTGATGGTTGGCGACACCGCTATGCTGAATACATCACTATGGAACTTAGGGGTGTCAACACTCCTGGTTGTCCGACTTTCATAATTATGATAAAGAGAAAAAATAATTTTGAAGGCAAGTTTCATCATATATCATATGCCATAAAAGATTGATTTACTGTAAACCTAGAATTGTTTTCGGCTCCATTTTTTTGGCATTGTATCGAAATGAAATATGAAATAGCAAAATCCTTTTCTAATGCTTAATTTTAATACACAGTGAGCAGATATCGCAGTCTATTGCGTCAATATCAACTTTGGCAATTTGAAGCTGATTTCAAGTTCACAACAAAAGTTGATTTATCACTTATCTTTTATATTACGTCACGGTATGACTGTGAGCTGTAATCGTGCACGGAATTAATGAATTTGTATATGTATTTTCATTCTAAAGTAAGCATTCAAAATGTCATTAATTTTAATCAGACGAATACAATCGTTTATTCTATATCTTTCTAGGTGTTCGAAGGACAACTATTACCTGCATTTTGAGGCTTGATTCTTAAACCGAAGACTGATTATTCTCATCTGAAAATCGTCCGACACAAAATAGTTCAACGATCAGAATCAAACATTTGAGAATGTACGTATATTGCCGAAAACACTTCATGCTTGTTGAATAATTCATGCTAAACTCTATACAATAATTTATCATACAGAACCATTTTCGTCATATGTTGATATCTTTTTTCTATACATAGTATGTTCGGAAACATATTGTTTTATTTATACTGTAAACAGGCACTCTTCACATATTATCCGCCATTGAAGAAAATGGTCAGGGCAAACAATATTCCCGATTGGAGGATCTCGGCAGATTCTGTTAACCCATGCCGAGGTGTTCCGATTGATAGTGTTACGAGTTATATTTCCGCCATATTGAATAGTTGTAACAAGAACAAATTGACTGACCTTGACTATTATCGTCTTCCAGCGATAATTACAAACCAGGGTGAATGTGAGAATATCAGTTAAGAAATGAGGAGGGCAAAAATCGGTCAAGATTTCCCGAACACGTATGCAGATTGCGTCAACCTTGGGTGATTCGTAAATAAATTAGGATATATTCAAACTCTTTTCAAAGGAGAATTTCTCTTTAACCGGAAGCAATTATTTATAAATTCACTACTGTACATATAAAATTGAGTATGGTCTCAGACATTGACAGACATACAATGTGCGTATTACTATCTGTTGTATGTTATCGGTGGTATATCTTTCTATTATAATCATCTTTGATAATCCTCCGGGTCAACTTGTACCGTAGTCATCTCGTACCTGAACTGGCTGATCGGGTTAGAAAATTAACAAAGTTACTTTTTTCACAGAATATTTATCTCATTTGTACAGACCTGATAAATACATTACTTTCTGGTTTTCAGTTGGTCAAAAAGTCAAAAGTTCACAAACAAGATTTTGTCATGAAAATTGCTGATTCTTATTGCTTACAATAATAAAAAACATACACTGAAAAAATAAACTTGCGCTTTTTCCTAGCAAAAAAGTTACTTAAAATAATTTACTTTTCTATTGTTCATGTGTTAGCCCGATCGGGCTATTTTAGCTCATTCGGGGTATTTACCCCGATCGGGAGATATTCGCAGCCTGCTGAATTGGTCAAATGGTACGGTTCAAAAAAGTCAACTCGTACCCTATGTAGTCAACTCGTACCTTTTGTTTCAAAACTGATTTTTCAGGAGAAAGTCAGTTATTGTCA